>BOLG01000461.1:0-137439 GCA_016861445.1 Oryzias woworae
CAGTGTATCTCATGAAAATCAAGTTTTAAACATCCAAACAATAAGAATGACGACTAAGAAAATAACATTTAGCTTTTTGGGACTTTTTAGGCTAGAAACCTGATTTTTGCTAACAACTCTGATGAAAAGCAAACTTTCTTTTTTCATTAACATTCAGTGTATCTAATGAAAAATCAAGTTTTGACATCCAAACAGTAAGAATGACGAATAAAATAACATTAGCTTTTTCGGACTTTTTAGGCTGAAACCTGATTTTTGCTAAGAAATCTGAAAAAAGCAAAGTTTTCACTTTTCATGTACATTTCAGTGTATCTCATGAAAAATCAAGTTTTGACATCCAAACAGTAAGAATGACGACTAAGATAACATTTAGCTCTTTTGGGACTTTTTAGGCTGAGAAACCTGATTTGTGCTAAAAACTCTGACTGAAAAGCAAACTTTTCTTTTCATTAACATTCAGTGTATCTCATGAAAAATCAAGTTTTGACATCCAAACAGTAAGAATGAATGATGATTAAAATAACATTTAGCTTTTTTGGGACTTTTTAGGCTGAAAACCTGATTTTGCTAAGAACTCTGAAAAAAAGCAAAGTTTTTCACTTTTCATGTACATTCAGTGTATCTCATGAAAATCAAGTTTTGACATCCAAACAGTAAGAATGACGACTAAGATAACATTTAGCTTTTTGGGACTTTTAGGCTGAAAACCTGATTTGTGCTAAGAACTCTGAAAAAAGCAAAAGTACTTTTTCACTTTTCATGTACATTCAGTGTATCTCATGAAAAATCAAGTTTTGACATCCAAACAGTAAGAATGACGACTAAGATAACATTTAGCTCTTTTGGGACTTTTTAGGCTGAAAACCTGATTTGTGCTAAGAACTCTGAAAAAAGCAAACTTTTCACTTTTCATGTACATTTCTGTATCTCATGAAAAATCAAGTTTGACATCCAAACAGTAAGAATGACGATGAAAATAACATTTAGCTTTTTTTGGACTTTTCAGTCTGAAAACCTGATTTTTGCTAAGAAATCTGAAAAAAAGCAAAGTTTTTCACTTTTCATGTACATTTCAGTGTATCTCATGAAAAATCAAGTTTTGACATCCAAACAGTAAAAATGACGACTAAGATAACATTTAGCTCTTTTGGGACTTTTTAGGCTGAAAACCTGATTTGTGCTAAGAACTCTGAATGAAAAGTAAACTTTTTCTTTTCATGAACATTCAGTGTATCTCATGAAAAATCAAGTTTTGACATCCAACCAGTAAGAATGTAAATTAAAAATGTCATTAGCTTTTTTTGAACTTTTTAGAATAAGAACTTAATTTCTGCTTACAACATTGACTGAAAAGCAAACGTTTTAACTTTTAATGAACATCCAGTCATGATAAATCAAGTTTTGACATCCAAACAATAAGAATGAAAAATAAAATGTCATTTAGCTTTTTCGGACATTTTAGGCTGAAAACCTGATTTTTGCTAAGAAATCTGAAGAAAAGTAAACTTTTTCACTTTTCATGTACATTTCAGTGTATCTCATGAAAAATCAAGTTTAAACATCCAAACAGTAAGAATGACGACTAAGATAACATTTAGCTCTTTTGGGACTTTTTAGGCTCAGAAAACCTGATTTTTGCTAACAACTCTGAATGAAAAGCAAACTTTTTCTTTTTTCATTAACATTCAGTGTATCTCATGAAAAATCAAGTTTGACATCAAACAGTAAAATGACAGATAAACATTTAGCTCTTTTGGGACTTTTTAGGCTGAAAACCTGATTTGTGCTAAGAAACTCTGAAAAAAAGCAAAGTTTTTCACTTTTCATGTAACATTTCAGTGTATCTCATGTAAAATCAAGTTTTGACATCCAAACAGTAAGAATGACGAAAAATAACATTTAGCTTTTTTTGGACTTTTCAGTCTGGAAAACCTGATTTTTGCTAAGAAATCTGAAAAAAAGCAAAGTTTTTCACTTTTCATGTACATTCAGTGTATCTCATGAAAAATCAAGTTTGACATCCAAACAGTAAAAATGACGACTAAGATAACATTTAGCTCTTTTGGGACTTTTTAGGCTCAGAACCTGATTTTTGCTAACAACTCTGAATGAAAAGAAAACAAACTTTTTCTTTTTTCATTAACATTCAGTGTATCTCATGAAAAATCAAGTTTTGACATCCAAACAGTAAGAATGACGATGAAAATAACATTTAGCTTTTTTTGGACTTTTTAGGCTGAAAACCTGATTTTTGCTAAGAACTCTGAAAAAAAAGCAAAGTTTTTCACTTTTCATGTACATTTCAGTGTATCTCATGAAAAATCAAGTTTTGACATCCAAACAGTAAGAATGACGACTAAGATAACATTTAGCTCTTTTTGGGACTTTTAGGCTGAAAACCTGATTTGTGCTAAGAACTCTGAAAAAAAGCAAACTTTTTCACTTTTCATGTACATTCAGTGTATCTCATGAAAATCAAGTTTTGACATCCAAACAGTAAGAATGACGACTAAAAACATTTAGCTTTTTTGGGACTTTTTAGGCTGAAAAACCTGATTTTGCTAAGAATCTGAAAAAAAGCAAAGTTTTTCACTTTTCATGTACATTTCAGTGTATCTCATGAAAATCAAGTTTTGACATCCAAAAACAGTAAGAATGACGAATAAAATAACATTTAGCTCTTTTGGGACTTTTTAGGCTGAAAACCTGATTTTTGCTAAGAACTCTGAAAAAAAGCAAAAACTTTTTCACTTTTCATGTACATTCAGTGTATCTCATGAAAAATCAAGTTTTGACATCCAAACAGTAAGAATGACGAATAAAATAACATTTAGCTTTTTTTGGACTTTTTAGGCTGAAAACCTGATTTTTGCTAAGAACTCTGAAAAAAGCAAACTTTTTCACTTTTCATGTACATTTCAGTGTATCTCATGAAAAATCAAGTTTTGACATCCAAACAGTAAGAATGACGACTAAGATAACATTTAGCTCTTTTGGACTTTTTAGGCTGAAAACCTGATTTGTGCTAAGAACTCTGAAAAAAAGCAAACTTTTTCACTTTTCATGTACATTTCAGTGTATCTCATGTAAAATCAAGTTTTGACATCCAAACAGTAAGAATGACGATAAAATAACATTTAGCTTTTTTTGGACTTTTTAGTCTGAAAACCTGATTTTGCTAAGAAATCTGAAAAAAAGCAAAGTTTTTTCACTTTTCATGTACATTTCAGTGTATCTCATGAAAAATCAAGTTTTGACATCCAAACAGTAAAAATGACGACTAAGATAACATTTAGCTCTTTTGGGACTTTTTAGGCTGAACAACTGATTTTGCTAAGAAACTCTGAATGAAAAGTAAACTTTTCTTTTTTCATGAACATTCAGTGTATCTCATGAAAAATCAAGTTTTGACATCCAAACAGTAAGAATGTAATTAAAATGTCATTTAGCTTTTTTGAACTTTTTAGAATAAGAACCTTAATTTCTGCTTACAACATTGACTGAAAAGCAACGTTTTAACTTTTAATGAACATTCCAGTATGATAAATCAAGTTTTGACATCCAAACAATAAGAATGAAAAATAAAATGTCATTTAGCTTTTTCGGACATTTTAGGCTGAAAACCTGATTTTGCTAAGAATCTGAAGAAAAGCAAACTTTTCACTTTTCATGTACATTTCAGTGTATCTCATGAAAAATCAAGTTTAAACATCCAAACAGTAAGAATGACGACTAAGATAACATTTAGCTCTTTTGGGACTTTTTAGGCTCAGAACCAGATTTTTGCTAACAACTCTGAATGAAAGCAAACTTTTTCTTTTTTCATTAACATTCAATGTGTATCTCATGAAAAATCAAGTTTTGACATCCAAACAGTAAAATGACGACTAAGATAAAACATTTAGCTTCTTTGGGACTTTTTAGGCTGAAAACCTGATTTGTGCTAAGAACTCTGAAAAAAGCAAAGTTTTCACTTTTCATGTACATTCAGTGTATCTCATGTAAAATCAAGTTTTGACATCCAAACAGTAAGAATGACGATAAAAAATAACATTTAGCTTTTTTGGACTTTTCAGTCTGAAAACATGATTTTTGCTAAGAATCTGAAAAAAAGCAAAAGTTTTCACTTTTCATGTACATTCAGTGTATCTATGAAAAATCAAGTTTTGACATCCAAACAGTAAAAATGACGACTAAGATAACATTTAGCTCTTTTGGGACTTTTTAGGCTGAAACCTGATTTTTGCTAAGAACTCTGAATGAAAAGCAAACTTTTTCTTTTTCATGTAACATTCAGTGTATCTCATGAAAAATCAAGTTTTGACATCCAAACAGTAAGAATGACGATAAAATAACATTTAGCTTTTTTGGGACTTTTAGGCTGAAAACCTGATTTGTGCTAAGAACTCTGAAAAAAAAGCAAAGTTTTTCACTTTTCATGTACATTTCAGTGTATCTCATGAAAATCAAGTTTTGACATCCAAACAGTAAGAATGACGATAAAATAACATTTAGCTTTTTGGGACTTTTTAGGCTGAAAACCTGATTTTTGCTAAGAACTCTGAAAAAAAGCAAACTTTTTCACTTTTCATGTAACATTTCAGTGTATCTCATGAAAAATCAAGTTTTGACATCCAAACAGTAAGAATGACGACTAAGATAACATTTAGCTTTTTGGGACTTTTTAGGCTGAAAACCTGATTTGTGCTAAGAACTCTGAAAAAAAGCAAACTTTTTCACTTTTCATGTACATTTCAGTGTATCTCATGAAAAATCAAGTTTTGACATCCAAACAGAGAATGACGATGAAAATAACATTTAGCTTTTTTTTGGACTTTTAGGCTGAAAACCTGATTTTTGCTAAGAAATCTGAAAAAAAGCAAAGTTTTTCACTTTTCATGTACATTTCAGTGTATCTCATGAAAAATCAAGTTTTGACATCCAAACAGTAAAATGACGACTAAGATAACATTTAGCTTTTGGGACTTTTTAGGCTGAAAACCTGATTTGTGCTAAGAACTCTGAAAAAAAGCAAACTTTTTCTTTTCATGAACATTCAGTGTATCTCATGAAAAATCAAGTTTTGACATCCAACCAGTAAGAATGTAAATTAAAATGTCATTTAGCTTTTTTTGAACTTTTTAGAATAAGAAACCTTAATTTCTGCTTACAACATTGACTGAAAAGCAAACGTTTTAACTTTTAATGAACATTCAGTCATGATAAATCAAGTTTTGACATCCAAACAATAAGAATGAAAAATAAATGTCATTAGCTTTTTCGGACATTTTAGGCTGAAAACCTGATTTTTGCTAAAGAAATCTGAAGAAAAGCAAACTTTTTCACTTTTCATGTACATTCAGTGTATCTCATGAAAAATCAAGTTTTGACATCCAAACAGTAAGAAATGACACTAAGATAACATTTAGCTCTTTTGGGACTTTTTAGGCTGAAAACCTGATTTTGCTAACAACTCTGAATGAAAAGCAAACTTTTTCTTTTTTCATTAACATTCAGTGTATCTCATGAAAAATCAAGTTTTGACATCCAAACAGTAAGAATGACTAAGATAACATTTAGCTCTTTTGGGACTTTTTAGGCTGAAAACCTGATTTGTGCTAAGAACTCTGAAAAAAAAGCAAAGTTTTCACTTTTCATGACATTTCAGTGTATCTCATGTAAAATCAAGTTTTGACATCCAAACAGTAAGAATGACGATGAAAATAACATTTAGCTTTTTTTGGACTTTTCAGTCTGAAAAACATGATTTTGCTAAGAAATCTGAAAAAAAGCAAAGTTTTCACTTTTCATGTACATTCAGTGTATCTCATGAAAAATCAAGTTTTGACATCCAAACAGTAAAAATGACGACTAAGATAACATTTAGCTCTTTTTGGACTTTTTAGGCTGAAAACCAGATTTTTGCTAAAACTCTGAATGAATGAAAAGCAAACTTTTTCTTTTTTCATGAACATTCAATGTATCTCATGATGAAAAATCAAGTTTTGACATCCAACCAGTAAGAATGTAAATTAAAATGTCATTTAGCTTTTTTTGAACTTTTTAGAATAAGAACCTTAATTTCTGCTTACAAATTGACTGAAAAGCAAAGTTTTAACTTTTAATGAACATTCCAGTCATGATAAATCAAGTTTTGACATCCAAACAATAAGAATGAAAAATAAAATGTCATTTAGCTTTTCGGACATTTTAGGCTGAAAACCTGATTTTTGCTAAGAAATCTGAAGAAAAGCAAACTTTTTCACTTTTCATGTACATTTCAGTGTATCTCATGAAAAATCAAGTTTTTGACATCCAAACAGTAAGAATGACGACTAATAACATTTAGCTCTTTTGGGACTTTTTAGGCTGAGAACCAGATTTTTGCTAACAACTCTGAATGAAAAGCAAACTTTTTCTTTTTTCATAACATTCAATGTATCTCATGAAAAATCAAGTTTTGACATCAAACAGTAAAAATGACGACTAAGATAACATTTAGCTCTTTTGGACTTTTTAGGCTGAAAACCTGATTTGTGCTAAAATCTGAAAAAAAGCAAAGTTTTTCACTTTTCATGTACATTTCAGTGTATCTCATGAAAAATCAAGTTTTGACATCCAAACAGTAAGAATGACGATGAAAATAAACATTTAGCTTTTTTGGACTTTTTAGTCTGAAAACCTGATTTTGCTAAGAATCTGAAAAAAAGCAAAGTTTTTCACTTTTCATGTACATATCAGTGTATCTCATGTAAAATCAAGTTTTGACATCCAAACAGTAAAATGACGACTAAGATAACATTTAGCTCTTTTGGGACTTTTTAGGCTGAAAACCTGATTTGTGCTAAAGAACTCTGAAAAAAAGCAAAGTTTTTCACTTTTTCATGTACATTTCAGTGTATCTCATGAAAAATCAAGTTTTGACATCCAAACAGTAAGAATGACGACTAAGAAACATTTAGCTCTTTTGGGCTTTTTAGCTTTTTACTTTGGAATTTCTTTCCTGAAAACCTGATTTGTGCTAAGAACTCTGAAAAAAAGCAAACTTTTTCACTTTTCATGTACATTTCAGTGTATCTCATGTAAAATCAAGTTTTGACATCCAACAGTAAGAATGACGATGAAAATAAAATAACATTTAGCTTTTTTTGGACTTTTAGGCTGAAAACCTGATTTTTGCTAAGAAAAAGAAAATGAAAAAGCAAGTTTTTCACTTTCATGTACATTCAGTGTATCTCATGAAAAATCAAGTTTTGACATCCAAACAGTAAAAATGACGACTAAGATAACATTTAGCTCTTTGGGACTTTTTAGGCTGAAAACCTGATTTTGCTAAGAACTCTGAATGAAAAGCAAACTTTTTCTTTTTTTCATGAACATTCAGTGTATCTCATGAAAAATCAAGTTTTGACATCCAAACAGTAAGAATGTAAATTAAAATGTCATTTAGCTATTTTTAACTTTTTAGAATAAGAACCTAATTTCTGCTAAAACTCTGACTGAAAGCAAACTTTTCACTTTTCATGAACATTCCAGTGTCATGAAAATCAAGTTTTGACATCCAAACAATAAGAATGACAATAAAATGTCATTTAGCTTTTTCGGACTTTTAGGCTGAAAACTGATTTTTGCTAAGAAATCTGAAGAAAAGTAAACTTTTTCACTTTTCATGTACATTTCAGTGTATCTCATGAAAAATCAAGTTTTGACATCCAAACAGTAAAAATGGACTAAATAACATTTAGCTCTTTTGGGACTTTTTAGGCTGAAAACCTGATTTGTGCTAAGAACTCTGAAAAAAAAGCAAACTTTTTCACTTTTCATGTACATTCAGTGTATCTCATGAAAAATCAAGTTTTGACATCCAAACAGTAAGAATGACGATAAAATACATTTAGCTTTTTGGACTTTTAGGCTGAAAACCTGATTTTTGCTAAGAAATCTGAAAAAAGCAAACTTTTTCACTTTTCATGTACATTTCAGTGTATCTCATGAAAAAATCAAGTTTTGACATCCAAACAGTAAGAATGACGACTAAGATAACATTTAGCTCTTTTGGGACTTTTTAGGATCTGAAACCTGATTTTGCTAAGAAATCTGAATGAAAAGCAAAACTTTTTCACTTTTCATTACATTCAGTGTATCTCATGAAAAATCAAGTTTTGACATCCAAACAGTAAAAAATGACTAAGATAACATTTAGCTCTTTTGGGACTTTTTAGGCTGAAAACCTGATTGTGCTAAGAACTCTGAAACAAAATGAAAAAAAAAAAGCAAAGTTTTTCACTTTTCATGTACATTCAGTGTATCTCATGAAAAATCAAGTTTTGACATCCAAACAGTAAAATGACGACTAAGATAACATTTAGCTCTTTTGGGACTTTTTAGGCTGAAAACCTGATTTGTGCTAAGAACTCTGAAAAAAAGCAAACTTTTCACTTTTCATGTACATTTCAGTGTATCTCATGTAAAATCAAGTTTTGACATCCAAACAGTAAGAATGACGAATGAAAATAACATTTAGCTTTTTTTGGACTTTCAGTCTGAAAACCTGATTTTTGCTAAGAAATCTGAAAAAAAGCAAAAGTTTTTCACTTTTCATGTACATTTCAGTGTATCTCATGAAAAATCAAGTTTTGACATCCAAACAGTAAAAATGACGACTAAGATACATTTAGCTCTTTTGGGACTTTTTAGGCTGAAAACCTGATTTGTGCTAAGAACTCTGAATGAAAAGTAAACTTTTTCTTTTCATGAACATTCAGTGTATCTCATGAAAAATCAAGTTTTGACATCCAAACCAGTAAGAATGTAAATAAAATGTCATTTAGCTATTTTTGACTTTTTAGAATAAGAACCTTAATTTTTGCTTACAACATTGACTGAAAAGCAAACGTTTTAATTTTAATGAACATTCCAGTCATGATAAATCAAGTTTTGACATCCAAACAATAAGAATGAAAAAATAAAATGTCATTTAGCTTTTCGGACATTTTAGGCTGAAAACCTGATTTTTGCTAAGAAATCTGGAAGAAAAGCAAACTTTTTCACTTTTCATGTACATTTCAGTGTATCTCATGAAAAATCAAGTTTTGACATCCAAACAGTAAGAATGACGACTAAGATAACATTTAGCTCTTTTGGGACTTTTTAGGCTCAGAACCAGATTTTGCTAAACAATCTGAATGAAAAGCAAACTTTTTCTTTTTTCATAACATTCAATGTATCTCATGAAAAATCAAGTTTTGACATCCAAACAGTAAAAATGACGACTAAGATAACATTTAGCTTTTTGGGACTTTTTAGGCTGAAAACCTGATTTGTGCTAAAAAACTCTGAAAAAAAAGCAAAGTTTTTCACTTTTCATGTACATTTCAGTGTATCTCATGTAAAATCAAGTTTTGACATCCAAACAGTAAGAATGACGACTAAAATAACATTTAGCTTTTTTGGACTTTTCAGTCTGAAAACCTGATTTTTGCTAAGAAATCTGAAAAAAAAGCAAAGTTTTTCACTTTTCATGTACATTCAGTGTATCTCATGTAAAAATCAAGTTTTGACATCCAAACAGTAAGAATGACGACTAAGATAACATTTAGCTCTTTTGGGACTTTTTAGGCTGAAAACCTGATTTGTGCTAAGAATCTGAAAAAAGCAACTTTTTCACTTTCATGTACATTTCAGTGTATCTCATGAAAAATCAAGTTTTGACATCCAAACAGTAAGAATGACGACTAAGATAACATTTAGCTCTTTTGGGACTTTTAGGCTGAAAACCTTTGATTTGTGCTAAGACTCTGAAAAAAAGCAACTCTATCACTTTCATGTACATTTCAGTGTAATCTCAGTAAAATCAAGTTTTTGACATCCAAACAGTAAGAATGACGATGAAAATAAACATTTAGCTTTTTTTTGGACTTTTCAGTCTGAAAACCTGATTTTGCTAAGAAATCTGAAAAAAAGCAAAGTTTTTCCACTTTTCATGTACATTTCAGTGTATCTCATGAAAAAATCAAGTTTTTGACATCCAAACAGTAAAAATGACGACTAAGATAACATTTAGCTCTTTTGGGACTTTTAGGCTGAAAACCTGATTTGTGCTAAGAACTCTGAATGAAAAGTAAACTTTTTCTTTTTTCATGAACATTCAGTGTATCTCATGAAAAATCAAGTTTTGACATCCCAACCAGTAAGAATGTAAAATTAAATGTCATTTAGCTATTTTTGAAATTTTTAGAATAAGAACCTAATTTCTGCTTACAACATTGACTGAAAAGCAAACGTTTTAACTTTTAATGAACATTCCAGTCATGATAAAATCAAGTTTTGACATCCAAACAATAAGAATGAAAAATAAAATGTCATTTAGCTTTTTCGGACATTTTAGGCTGAAACCTGATTTGTGCTAAGAAATCTGAAGAAAAGTAAACTTTTTACTTTTTCATGTAACATTTCAGTGTATCTCATGAAAAATCAAGTTTAAACATCAAACAGTAAGAATGACGACTAAGATAACATTTAGCTCTTTGGGACTTTTAGGCTCAGAACCAGATTTTGCTAACAACTCCTGAATGAAAAGCAAACTTTTTCTTTTTTCATTAACATTCAATGTATCTCATGAAAAATCAAGTTTTGACATCAAAACAGTAAAAATGACTAAGATAACATTTAGCTCTTTGGGACTGTTTTAGGCTGAAAACCTGATTTGTGCTAAGAACTCTGAAAAAAAGCAAAGTTTTTCACTTTCATGTACATTTCAGTGTATCCATGTAAAATCAAGTTTTGACATCCAAACAGTAAGATGACGATGAAAAATAACAGTTTTTTAGCTTTTTTTGGACTTTTCAGTCCTGAAAAACATGCTTTTTGCTAAGAAATCTGAAAAAAAGCAAAGTTTTTCACTTTTCATGTACATATCAAGTGTATCTCATGTAAAATCAAGTTTTGACATCCAAACAGTAAAAATGACGACGGAAGAATAACATTTAGCTCTTTTGGACTTTTTAGGCTCAGAACCAGATTTTTGCTAAGAACTCTGAATGAAAGCTAAACTTTTTCTTTTTTCATGAACATTCAAGTGTATCTCATGAAAAATCAAGTTTTGACATCCCAACCAGTAGTAAGAATGTAAATTAAAATGTCATTTAGCTATTTTTGAACTTTTAGAATAAGAACCTTAATTTCTGCTTACAACATTGACTGAAAAGCAAAACGTTTTTTAACTTTTAATGAACATTCCAGTCATGATTAAATCAAGTTTTGACATCCAAACAATAAGAATGAAAAATAAAAATGTAATTTAGCTTTTTCGGACATTTTAGGCTGAAAACCTGATTTTTGCTAAGAAATCTGAAGAAAAGCAAAACTTTTTCACTTTTCATGTACATTTCAGTGTATCTCATGAAAAATCAAGTTTAACAATCCAAACAGTAAGAATGACCGACTAAGATAACATTTAGCTCTTTTGGGACTTTTAGGCTCAGAACCAGATTTTTGCTAACAACTCTGAATGAAAAAGCAAACTTTTTTCTTTTTCATTAACATTCAATGTATCTCATGAAAATCAAGTTTTGACATCAAAACAGTAAAATGACGACTAAGATAACATTTAGCTCTTTTGGGACTTTTTAGGCTGAAAACCTGATTTGTGCTAAGAACTCTGAAAAAAAGCAAAGTTTTTCACTTTTCATGTACATTTCAGTGTATCTCATGTAAAATCAAGTTTTGACATCCAAACAGTAAGAATGACGATGAAAATAACATTTAGCTTTTTTTGGGACTTTTTAGGCTGAAAACCTGATTTGTGCTAAGAACTCTGAAAAAAAGCAAAGTTTTTCACTTTTCATGTACAATTTCAGTGTATCTCATGAAAAATCAAGTTTTGGACATCCAAACAGTAAGAATGACGACTAAGATAACATTTAGCTCTTTTGGGACTTTTTAGGCTGAAAACCTGATTTGTGCTAAGAACTCTGAAAAAAAGCAAAGTTTTTCACTTTTTCATGTACATTCAGTGTATCTCATGTAAAATCAAGTTTTGAAATCCAACAGTAAAAATGACGACTAAAGATAACATTTAGCTCTTTTGGGACTTTTAGGCTGAAAACCTGATTTGTGCTAAGAACTCTGAAAAAAAGCAAGTTTTTCACTTTTCATGTACATTTCAGTGTATCTCATGAAAAATCAAGTTTTGACATCCAAACAGTAAAAATGACGACTAAGATAACATTTAGCTCTTTTGGGACTTTTTAGGCTGAAAACCTGATTTGTGCTAAGAACTCTGAATGAAAAGTAAACTTTTTCTTTTTTCATGAACATTCAGTGTATCTCATGAAAATCAAGTTTTGACATCAACCAGTAAGAATGTAAATTAAAATGTCATTTAGCTTATTTTGAACTTTTTAGAATAAGAACCTTAATTTCTGCTTACAACATTGACTGAAAAAGCAAACGTTTTAACTTTTAATGAACATTCCAGTCAGGATAAATCAAGTTTTGACATCCAAACAATAAGAATGAACAATAAAATGTCATTTAGCTTTTTCGGACATTTTAGGCTGAAAACCTGATTTTTGCTAAGAAATCTGAAGAAGAAAAGCAAACTTTTTCACTTTTCATGTACATTTCAGTGTATCTCATGAAAAATCAAGTTTTAACATCCAAACAGTAAGAATGACGACTAAGATAACATTTAGCTCTTTTGGGACTTTTAGGCTCAGAACCTGATTTTTGCTAACAACTCTGAATGAAAAGCAAACTTTTTCTTTTTTCATTAACATTCATGTATCTCATGAAAAATCAAGTTTTGACATCCAAACAGTAAAAATGACGACTAAGATAACATTTAGCTCTTTTGGGACTTTTTAGGCTGAAAACCTGATTTGTGCTAAGAACTCTGAAAAAAAGCAAAGTTTTCACTTTTCATGTACATTTCAGTGTATCTCATGAAAATCAAGTTTTGACATCCAAACAGTAAGAATGACGATGAAAATAACATTTAGCTTTTTTGGACTTTTCAGCTGAAAACATGATTTTTGCTAAGAAATCTGAAAAAAGCAAAGTTTTTCACTTTTCATGTACATATCAGTGTATCTCATTGTAAAATCAAGTTTTGACATCCAAACAGTAAAAATGACGACTAAGATAACATTTAGCTCTTTTGGGACTTTTTAGGCTCAGAACCAGATTTTTGCTAACAACTCTGAATGAAAAGCAAACTTTTTTCTTTTTTCATTAACATTCAATGTATCTCATGAAAAATCAAGTTTTGACATCCAACCAGTAAAGAATGTAAATTAAAAATGTCATTTAGCTTTTTTTGAACTTTTTAGAATAAGAAACCTTAATTTCTGCTTACAACATTGACTGAAAAGCAAACGTTTTAACTTTTAATGAACATTCCAGTCATGATTAATCAAGTTTTGACATCCAAACAATAAGAATGAAAAATAAAATGTAATTTAGCTTTTTCGGACATTTTAGGCTGAAAACCTGATTTTTGCTAAGAAATCTGAAGAAAAGCCAAACTTTTTCACTTTTCATGTACATTTCAGTGTATCTCATGAAAAATCAAGTTTAAACATCCAAACAGTAAGAATGACGACTAAGATTAAACATTTAGTCTCTTTGGGACTTTTAGGCTCAGAACCAGATTTTTGCTAACAACTCTGAATGAAAAGCAAACTTTTTCTTTTTTCATTAACATTCAATGTATCTCATGAAAAATCAAGTTTTGACATCAAAACAGTAAAAATGACGGACAAGATAACATTTAGCTCTTTTTGGGACTTTTAGGCTGAAACCTGATATACCTGCTGCTAAAACCTCTGAAAAAAAGCAAAGTTTTTCACTTTATCATGTACATTTCAGTGTATCTCATGTAAAATCAAGTTTTGACATCCAAACAGGAAAGAATGACGATGAATGAAAATAAACATTTAGCTTTTTGTGGGACTTTTTAGGCTGAAAACCTGAATTTGTGCAAGAAAGAACTCTGAAAAAAAAGCAAAGTGTTTCACTTTTCATGTACATTTCCAGTGTATCTCATGAAAATCAAGTTTTGACATCCAAACAGTAAGAATGACGACTAAGATAACATTTAGCTCTTTTGGGACTTTTTAGGCTGAAAACCTGATTTGTGCTAAGAACTCTGAAAAAAAGCAAAGTTTTTTCACTTTTCATGTACATATCAGTGTATCTCATGTAAAATCAAGTTTTGACATCCAAACAGTAAAAATGACGACTAAGATAACATTTAGCTCTTTTGGGACTTTTTAGGCTGAAAACCTGATTTGTGCTAAGAACTCTGAAAAAAAGCAAAGTTTTTCACTTTTCATGTACATATTCAGTGTATCTCATGTAAAATCAAGTTTTGACATCCAAACAGTAAAAATGACGACTAAGATAACATTTAGCTCTTTTGGACTTTTTAGGCTGAAAAACCTGATTTGTGCTAAGAACTCTGAAAAAAAAGCAAAGTTTTTCACTTTTCATGTACATTTCAGTGTATCTCATGAAAAATCAAGTTTTGACAATCCAAACAGTAAGAATGACGACTAAGATAACATTTAGCTCTTTGGGACTTTTAGGCTGAAAACCTGAATTTGTGCTAAGACTCTGAAAAAAAGCAAAGTTTTTCACTTTCATGTACATATCAGTGTATCTCATGTAAAATCAAGTTTTGACATCCAAAACAGTAAAAATGACGACATAGATAACATTTAGCTCTTTTGGGACTTTTTAGGCTGAAAAACCTGGATTTGTGGCTAAGAACTCTGAAAAAAAGCAAAGTTTTTTCACTTTTCATGTACATTTCAGTGTATCTCATGAAAAAATCAAGTTTTGACATCCAAACAGTAAAGAATGACGACTAAGATAAACATTTAGCTCTTTTGGTTGGACTTTTTAGGCTGAAAACCTGATTTGTGCTAAGAACTCTGAAAACAAGCAAACTCTATCACTTTCATGTACATTTCAGTGTATCTCATGTAAAATCAAGTTTTGACATCCAAAACAGTAAGAATGACGATGAAAATAACATTAGCTTTTTTGGGACTTTTCAGTCTGAAAACCTGATTTTTGCTAAGAAAATCTGAAAAAAAAGCAAAGTTTTTCACTTTTCATGTACATTTCAGTGTATCTCATGAAAAATCAAGTTTTGACATCCAAACAGTAAAAATGACGACTAAGATAACATTTAGCTCTTTTGGGACTTTTTAGGCTGAAAACCTGATTTGTGCTAAGAACTCTGAATGAAAAGTAAACTTTTTCTTTTTTCATGAACATTCAGTGTATCTCATGAAAAATCAAGTTTTGACATCCAACCAGTAAGAATGTAAATTAAAATGTCATTTAGCTATTTTTGAACTTTTTAGAATAAGAACCTTAATTTCTGCTTACAACATTGACTGAAAAGCAAACGTTTTAACTTTTTAATGAACATTCCAGTCATGATAAATCAAGTTTTGACATCCAAACAATAAGAATGAAAAATAAAATGTCATTTAGCTTTTTCGGACATTTTAGGCTGAAAACCTGATTTTTGCTAAGAAATCTGAAGAAAAGTAAACTTTTTCACTTTTCATGTACATTTCAGTGTATCTCATGAAAAATCAAGTTTAAACATCCAAACAGTAAGAATGACGACTAAGATAACATTTAGCTCTTTTGGGACTTTTTAGGCTCAGAACCAGATTTTTGCTAACAACTCTGAATGAAAAGCAAACTTTTTCTTTTTTTCATTAACATTCAATGTATCTCATGAAAAATCAAGTTTTGACATCAAAACAGTAAAAATGACGACTAAGATAACATTTAGCTCTTTTGGGACTTTTTAGGCTGAAAACCTGATTTGTGCTAAGAACTCTGAAAAAAAGCAAAGTTTTTCACTTTCATGTACATTTCAGTGTATCTCATGTAAAATCAAGTTTTGACATCCAAACAGTAAGAATGACGATGAAAATAACATTTAGCTTTTTTTGGACTTTTCAGTCTGAAAACATGATTTTTGCTAAGAAATCTGAAAAAAAGCAAAGTTTTTCACTTTTCATGTACATATCAGTGTATCTCATGTAAAATCAAGTTTTGACATCCAAACAGTAAAAATGACGACTAAGATAACATTTAGCTCTTTTGGGACTTTTTAGGCTGAAAACCTGATTTTGCTAAGAACTCTGAATGAAAAGCAAACTTTTTCTTTTTCATTAACATTCAGTGTATCTCATGAAAAATCAAGTTTTGACATCCAAACAGTAAGAATGACGATGAAATAACATTTAGCTTTTTTTGGACTTTTTAGGCTGAAAACCTGATTTGTGCTAAGAACTCTGAAAAAAAGCAAAGTTTTTCACTTTTCATGTACATTCAGTGTATCTCATGAAAAATCAAGTTTTGACATCCAAACAGTAAGAATGACGACTAAGATAACATTTAGCTCTTTTGGGACTTTTTAGGCTGAAAACCTGATTTTTGCTAAGAACTCTGAAAAAAAGCAAAGTTTTTCACTTTTCATGTACATTCAGTGTATCTCATGAAAAATCAAGTTTTGACATCCAAACAGTAAAAATGACGACTAAGATAACATTTAGCTCTTTTGGGACTTTTAGGCTGAAAACCTGATTTTTGCTAAGAAATCTGAAAAAAAGCAAAGTTTTTCACTTTTCATGTACATATCAGTGTATCTCATGTAAAATCAAGTTTTGACATCCAAACAGTAAAAAATGACGACTAAGATAACATTTAGCTCTTTTGGGACTTTTTAGGCTGAAAACCTGATTTTGTGCTAAGAACTCTGAAAAAAAGCAAAGTTTTTCACTTTCCATGTACATTTCAGTGTATCTCATGAAAAATCAAGTTTTGACATCCAAACAGTAAGAATGACGACTAAGATAACATTTAGCTCTTTTGGACTTTTTAGGCTCAGAACCATGATTTTGCTAACAACTCTGAATGAAAAGCAAACTTTTTCACTTTTTCATTAACATTCAATGTATCTCATGAAAAATCAAGTTTTGACATCAAAACAGTAAAATGGACTAAGATAACATTTAGCTCTTTTGGGACTTTTTAGGCTGAAAACCTGATTTGTGCTAAGAACTCTGAAAAAAAGCAAAGTTTTTCACTTTTCATGTACATTTCAGTGTATCTCATGAAAAATCAAGTTTTGACATCCAAACAGTAAGAATGACGACTAAGATAACATTTAGCTCTTTTGGGACTTTTTAGGCTGAAAACCTGATTTGTGCTAAGAACTCTGAAAAAAAGCAAACTCTATCACTTTTCATGTACATTTCAGTGTATCTCATGTAAAATCAAGTTTTGACATCCAAACAGTAAGAATGACGATGAAAATAACATTTAGCTTTTTTTGGACTTTTCAGTCTGAAAACCTGATTTTTGCTAAGAAATCTGAAAAAAAAGCAAAGTTTTTCACTTTTCATGTACATTTCAGTGTATCTCATGAAAAATCAAGTTTTGACATCCAAACAGTAAAAATGACGACTAAGATAACATTTAGCTCTTTTGGGACTTTTTAGGCTGAAAACCTGATTTGTGCTAAGAACTCTGAATGAAAAGTAAACTTTTTCTTTTTTCATGAACATTCAGTGTATCTCATGAAAAATCAAGTTTTGACATCCAACCAGTAAGAATGTAAATTAAAATGTCATTTAGCTATTTTTTGAACTTTTTAGAATAAGAACCTTAATTTCTGCTTACAACATTGACTGAAAAGCAAACGTTTTAACTTTTAATGAACATTCCAGTCATGATTAATCAAGTTTTGACATCCAAACAATAAGAATGAAAAATAAAATGTCATTTAGCTTTTTCGGACATTTTAGGCTGAAAACCTGATTTTTGCTAAGAAATCTGAAGAAAAGCAAACTTTTTCACTTTTCATGTACATTTCAGTGTATCTCATGAAAAATCAAGTTTTAAACATCCAAACAGTAAGAATGACGACTAAGATAACATTTAGCTCTTTTGGGACTTTTTAGGCTCAGAACCAGATTTTTGCTAACAACTCTGAATGAAAAGCAAACTTTTTCTTTTTTCATTAACATTCAATGTATCTCATGAAAAATCAAGTTTTGACATCAAAACAGTAAAAATGACGACCTAAGATAACATTTAGCTCTTTTGGGACTTTTTAGGCTGAAAACCTGATTTGTGCTAAGAACTCTGAAAAAAGCAAAGTTTTTCACTTTTCATGTACATTTCAGTGTATCTCATGTAAAATCAAGTTTTGACATCCAAACAGTAAGAATGACGATGAAAATAACATTTAGCTTTTTTTTGGACTTTTCAGTCTGAAACATGATTTTTTGCTAAGAAATCTGAAAAAAAGCAAAGTTTTTCACTTTTCATGTACATATCAGTGTATCTCATGTAAAATCAAGTTTTGACATCCAAACAGTAAAAATGACGACTAAGATAACATTTAGCTCTTTTGGGACTTTTTAGGCTGAAAACCTGATTTGTGCTAAGAAACCTCTGAAAAAAAGCAAAGTTTTTCACTTTTCATGTACATTTCAGTGTATCTCATGAAAAATCAAGTTTTGACATCCAAACAGTAAGAATGACGACTAAGATAACATTTAGCTCTTTTGGGACTTTTTAGGCTGAAAACCTGATTTGTGCTAAGAACTCTGAAAAAAAGCAAACTCTATCACTTTTCATGTACATTTCAGTGTATCTCATGTAAAATCAAGTTTTGACATCCAAACAGTAAGAATGACGATGAAAATAACATTTAGCTTTTTTTGGACTTTTCAGTCTGAAAACCTGATTTTTGCTAAGAAATCTGAAAAAAAGCAAAGTTTTTCACTTTTCATGTACATTTCAGTGTATCTCATGAAAAATCAAGTTTTGACATCCAAACAGTAAAAATGACGACTAAGATAACATTTAGCTCTTTTGGGACTTTTTAGGCTGAAAACCTGATTTGTGCTAAGAACTCTGAATGAAAAGTAAACTTTTTCTTTTTTCATGAACATTCAGTGTATCTCATGAAAAATCAAGTTTTGACATCCAACCAGTAAGAATGTAAATTAAAATGTCATTTAGCTATTTTTGAACTTTTTAGAATAAGAACCTTAATTTCTGCTTACAACATTGACTGAAAAGCAAACGTTTTAACTTTTAATGAACATTCCAGTCATGATAAATCAAGTTTTGACATCCAAACAATAAGAATGAAAAATAAAATGTCATTTAGCTTTTTCGGACATTTTAGGCTGAAAACCTGATTTTTGCTAAGAAATCTGAAGAAAAGTAAACTTTTTCACTTTTCATGTACATTTCAGTGTATCTCATGAAAAATCAAGTTTAACATCCAAACAGTAAGAATGACGACTAAGATAACATTTAGCTCTTTTGGGACTTTTTAGGCTCAGAACCAGATTTTTGCTAACAACTCTGAATGAAAAGCAAACTTTTTCTTTTTTCATTAACATTCAATGTATCTCATGAAAAATCAAGTTTTGACATCAAAACAGTAAAAATGACGACTAAGATAACATTTAGCTCTTTTGGGACTTTTTAGGCTGAAAACCTGATTTGTGCTAAGAACTCTGAAAAAAAGCAAAGTTTTTCACTTTTCATGTACATTTCAGTGTATCTCATGTAAAATCAAGTTTTGACATCCAAACAGTAAGAATGACGATGAAAATAACATTTAGCTTTTTTTGGACTTTTCAGTCTGAAAACATGATTTTTGCTAAGAAATCTGAAAAAAAGCAAAGTTTTTCACTTTTCATGTACATATCAGTGTATCTCATGTAAAATCAAGTTTTGACATCCAAACAGTAAAAATGACGACTAAGATAACATTTAGCTCTTTTGGGACTTTTTAGGCTCAGAACCAGATTTTTGCTAACAACTCTGAATGAAAAGCAAACTTTTTCTTTTTTCATTAACATTCAATGTATCTCATGAAAAATCAAGTTTTGACATCCAACCAGTAAGAATGTAAATTAAATGTCATTTAGCTTTTTTTGAACTTTTTAGAATAAGAACCTTAATTTCTGCTTACAACATTGACTGAAAAGCAAACGTTTTTAACTTTTAATGAACATTCCAGTCATGATTAATCAAGTTTTGACATCCAAACAATAAGAATGAAAAATAAAATGTAATTTAGCTTTTTCGGACATTTTAGGCTGAAAACCTGATTTTTGCTAAGAAATCTGAAGAAAAGCAAACTTTTTCACTTTTCATGTACATTTCAGTGTATCTCATGAAAAATCAAGTTTAAACATCCAAACAGTAAGAATGACGACTAAGATAACATTTAGCTCTTTTGGGACTTTTAGGCTCAGAACCAGATTTTTGCTAACAACTCTGAATGAAAAGCAAACTTTTTCTTTTTTCATTAACATTCAATGTATCTCATGAAAAATCAAGTTTTGACATCAAAACAGTAAAAATGACGACTAAGATAACATTTAGCTCTTTTGGGACTTTTTAGGCTGAAAACCTGATTTGTGCTAAAAACTCTGAAAAAAAGCAAAGTTTTTCACTTTTCATGTACATTTCAGTGTATCTCATGTAAAATCAAGTTTTGACATCCAAACAGTAAGAATGACGACTGAAATAACATTTAGCTTTTTTGGGACTTTTTAGGCTGAAAACCTGATTTGTGCTAAGAACTCTGAAAAAAAGCAAAGTTTTTTCACTTTTCATGTACATTTCAGTGTATCTCATGAAAAATCAAGTTTTGACATCCAAACAGTAAGAATGACGACTAAGATAACATTTAGCTCTTTTGGGACTTTTTAGGCTGAAAACCTGATTTGTGCTAAGAACTCTGAAAAAAAGCAAAGTTTTTCACTTTTCATGTACATATCAGTGTATCTCATGTAAAATCAAGTTTTGACATCCAAACAGTAAAAATGACGACTAAGATAACATTTAGCTCTTTTGGGACTTTTTAGGCTGAAAACCTGATTTGTGCTAAGAACTCTGAAAAAAAGCAAAGTTTTTCACTTTTCATGTACATTTCAGTGTATCTCATGAAAAATCAAGTTTTGACATCCAAACAGTAAAAATGACGACTAAGATAACATTTAGCTCTTTTGGGACTTTTTAGGCTGAAAACCTGATTTGTGCTAAGAACTCTGAATGAAAAGTAAACTTTTTCTTTTTTCATGAACATTCAGTGTATCTCATGAAAAATCAAGTTTTGACATCCAACCAGTAAGAATGTAAATTAAAATGTCATTTAGCTATTTTTGAACTTTTTAGAATAAGAACCTTAATTTCTGCTTACAACATTGACTGAAAAGCAAACGTTTTAACTTTTAATGAACATTCCAGTCATGATAAATCAAGTTTTGACATCCAAACAATAAGAATGAAAAATAAAATGTCATTTAGCTTTTTCGGACATTTTAGGCTGAAAACCTGATTTTTGCTAAGAAATCTGAAGAAAAGTAAACTTTTTCACTTTTCATGTACATTTCAGTGTATCTCATGAAAAATCAAGTTTTAACATCCAAACAGTAAGAATGACGACTAAGATAACATTTAGCTCTTTTGGGACTTTTTAGGCTCAGAACCAGATTTTTGCTAACAACTCTGAATGAAAAGCAAACTTTTTTCTTTTTTCATTAACATTCAATGTATCTCATGAAAAATCAAGTTTTGACATCAAACAGTAAAAATGACTAAGATAACATTTAGCTCTTTTGGGACTTTTTAGGCTGAAAACCTGATTTGTGCTAAGAACTCTGAAAAAAAGCAAAGTTTTTCACTTTTCATGTACATTTCAGTGTATCTCATGTAAATCAAGTTTTGACATCCAAACAGTAAGAATGACGATGAAAATAACATTTAGCTTTTTTTGGACTTTTCAGTCTGAAAAACATGATTTTTGCTAAGAAATCTGAAAAAAAGCAAAGTTTTTCACTTTTCATGTACATATCAGTGTATCTCATGTAAAATCAAGTTTTGACATCCAAACAGTAAAAATGACGACTAAGATAACATTTAGCTCTTTTGGGACTTTTTAGGCTCAGAACCAGATTTTTGCTAACAACTCTGAATGAAAAGCAAACTTTTTCTTTTTTCATTAACATTCAATGTATCTCATGAAAAATCAAGTTTTGACATCCAACCAGTAAGAATGTAAATTAAAATGTCATTTAGCTTTTTTTGAACTTTTTAGAATAAGAACCTTAATTTCTGCTTACAACATTGACTGAAAAGCAAACGTTTTAACTTTTAATGAACATTCCAGTCATGATTAATCAAGTTTTGACATCCAAACAATAAGAATGAAAAATAAAATGTAATTTAGCTTTTTCGGACATTTTAGGCTGAAAACCTGATTTTTGCTAAGAAATCTGAAGAAAAGCAAACTTTTTCACTTTTCATGTACATTTCAGTGTATCTCATGAAAAATCAAGTTTTAAACATCCAAACAGTAAGAATGACGACTAAGATAACATTTAGCTCTTTTGGGACTTTTTAGGCTCAGAACCAGATTTTTGCTAACAACTCTGAATGAAAAGCAAACTTTTTCTTTTTTCATTAACATTCAATGTATCTCATGAAAAATCAAGTTTTGACATCAAAACAGTAAAAATGACGACTAAGATAACATTTAGCTCTTTTGGGACTTTTTAGGCTGAAAACCTGATTTGTGCTAAAAACTCTGAAAAAAGCAAAGTTTTTTCACTTTTCATGTACATTTCAGTGTATCTCATGTAAAATCAAGTTTTGACATCCAAACAGTAAGAATGACGATGAAATAACATTTAGCTTTTTTTGGGACTTTTTAGGCTGAAAACCTGATTTGTGCTAAGAACTCTGAAAAAAGCAAAGTTTTTTCACTTTTCATGTACATTTCAGTGTATCTCATGAAAAATCAAGTTTTGACATCCAAACAGTAAGAATGACGACTAAGATAACATTTAGCTCTTTTGGGACTTTTTAGGCTGAAAACCTGATTTGTGCTAAGAACTCTGAAAAAAAGCAAAGTTTTTCACTTTTCATGTACATATCAGTGTATCTCATGTAAAATCAAGTTTTGACATCCAAACAGTAAAAATGACGACTAAGATAACATTTAGCTCTTTTGGGACTTTTTAGGCTGAAAACCTGATTTGTGCTAAGAAATCTGAAGAAAAGAAAACTTTTTCACTTTTTATGTACATTTCAGTGTATCTCATGTAAAAATCAAGTTTTGACATCCAAACAGTAAAATGACGACTAAGATAACATTTAGCTCTTTGGGACTTTTTAGGCTGAAACCTGATTTGTGCTAAGAACTCTGAAAAAAAGCAAAGTTTTTCACTTTTCATGTACATTTCAGTGTATCTCATGTAAAATCAAGTTTTGACATCCAAACAGTAAGAATGACGATGAAATAACATTTAGCTCTTTTTGGACTTTTCAGACTGAAAACCTGATTTGTGCTAAGAACTCTGAAAAAAAGCAAAGTTTTTCACTTTTCATGTACATATCAGTGTATCTCATGTAAAATCAAGTTTTGACATCCAAACAGTAAAAATGACGACTAAGATAACATTTAGCTCTTTTGGGACTTTTTAGGCTGAAAACCTGATTTGTGCTAAGAACTCTGACTGAAAAAGCAAACGTTTTTCACTTTTCAGTACATTTCAGTGTATCTCATGAAAAATCAAGTTTTGACATCCAAACAGTAAGAATGACGACTAAGATAACATTTAGCTCTTTTGGGACTTTTTAGGCTGAAAACCTGATTTGTGCTAAGAACTCTGAAAAAAAGCAAACTCTATCACTTTTCATGTACATTTCAGTGTATCTCATGTAAAATCAAGTTTTGACATCCAAACAGTAAGAATGACGATGAAAATAACATTTAGCTTTTTTTGGACTTTTCAGTCTGAAAACCTGATTTTTGCTAAGAAATCTGAAAAAAGCAAAGTTTTTCACTTTTCATGTACATTTCAGTGTATCTCATGAAAAATCAAGTTTTGACATCCAAACAGTAAAAATGACGACTAAGATAACATTTAGCTCTTTTGGGACTTTTTAGGCTGAAAACCTGATTTGTGCTAAGAACTCTGAATGAAAAGTAAACTTTTTCTTTTTTCATTGAACATTCAGTGTATCTCATGAAAAATCAAGTTTTGACATCCAACCAGTAAGAATGTAAATTAAAATGTCATTTAGCTATTTTTGAACTTTTTAGAATAAGAACCTTAATTTCTGCTTACAACATTGACTGAAAAGCAAACGTTTTAACTTTTAATGAACATTCCAGTCATGATAAATCAAGTTTTGACATCCAAACAATAAGAATGAAAAATAAAATGTCATTTAGCTTTTTCGGACATTTTAGGCTGAAAACCTGATTTTTGCTAAGAAATCTGAAGAAAAAGTAACTTTTTCACTTTTCATGTACATTTCAGTGTATCTCATGAAAAATCAAGTTTAAACATCCAAACAGTAAGAATGACGACTAAGATAACATTTAGCTCTTTTGGGACTTTTTAGGCTCAGAACCAGATTTTTGCTAACAACTCTGAATGAAAAGCAAACTTTTTCTTTTTTTCATTAACATTCAATGTATCTCATGAAAAATCAAGTTTTGACATCAAAACAGTAAAAATGACGACTAAGATAACATTTAGCTCTTTTGGGACTTTTTAGGCTGAAAACCTGATTTGTGCTAAGAACTCTGAAAAAAAGCAAAGTTTTTCACTTTTCATGTACATTTCAGTGTATCTCATGTAAATCAAGTTTTGACATCCAAACAGTAAGAATGACGATGAAAATAACATTTAGCTTTTTTTGGACTTTTCAGTCTGAAAACATGATTTTTTGCTAAGAAATCTGAAAAAAAGCAAGTTTTTCACTTTTCATGTACATATCAGTGTATCTCATGTAAAATCAAGTTTTGACATCCAAACAGTAAAAATGACGACTAAGATAACATTTAGCTCTTTTGGGACTTTTTAGGCTCAGAACCAGATTTTGCTAACAACTCTGAATGAAAAGCAAACTTTTTCTTTTTTCATTAACATTCAATGTATCTCATGAAAAATCAAGTTTTGACATCCAAACAGTAAGAATGACGATGAAAATAACATTTAGGCTTTTTTTGGGACTTTTTAGGCTGAAAACCTGATTGTGCTTAAGAACTCTGAAAAAAGCAAAGTTTTTCACTTTTCATGTACATTTCAGTGTATCTCATGAAAAATCAAGTTTTGACATCCAAACAGTAAGAATGACGACTAAGATAACATTTAGCTCTTTTGGGACTTTTTAGGCTGAAAACCTGATTTGTGCTAAGAACTCTGAAAAAAAAGCAAGTTTTTCACTTTTCATGTACATATCAGTGTATCTCATGTAAATCAAGTTTTGACATCCAAACAGTAAAAATGATCGACTAAGATAACATTTAGCTCTTTTGGGACTTTTTAGGCTGAAAACCTGATTTTTGCTAAGAAATCTGAAAAAAAGCAAAGTTTTTCACTTTTCATGTACATATCAGTGTATCTCATGTAAAATCAAGTTTTGACATCCAAACAGTAAAAATGACGACTAAGATAACATTTAGCTCTTTTGGGACTTTTTAGGCTGAAAACCTGATTTGTGCTAAGAACTCTGAAAAAAAGCAAGTTTTTCACTTTTCATGTACATTTCAGTGTATCTCATGAAAAATCAAGTTTTGACATCCAAACAGTAAGAATGACGACTAAGATAACATTTAGCTCTTTTTGGGACTTTTTAGGCTCAGAAACCATGATTTTTGCTAAGCAACTCTGAATGAAAAGCAAACTTTTTCACTTTTTCATGTAACATTCAATGTATCTCATGTAAAAATCAAGTTTTGACATCCAAACAGTAAAAATGAGACTAAGATAACATTTAGCTCTTTTGGGACTTTTTAGGCTGAAAACCTGATTTGTGCTAAGAACTCTGAAAAAAAGCAAAGTTTTTCACTTTTCATGTACATTTCAGTGTATCTCATGAAAAATCAAGTTTTGACATCCAAACAGTAAGAATGACGACTAAGATAACATTTAGCTCTTTTGGGACTTTTTAGGCTGAAAACCTGATTTGTGCTAAGAACTCTGAAAAAAAGCAAACTCTATCACTTTTCATGTACATTTCAGTGTATCTCATGTAAAATCAAGTTTTGACATCCAAACAGTAAGAATGACGATGAAAATAACATTTAGCTTTTTTTGGACTTTTCAGTCTGAAAACCTGATTTTTGCTAAGAAATCTGAAAAAAAGCAAAGTTTTTCACTTTTCATGTACATTTCAGTGTATCTCATGAAAAATCAAGTTTTGACATCCAAACAGTAAAAATGACGACTAAGATAACATTTAGCTCTTTTGGGACTTTTTAGGCTGAAAAACCTGATTTGTGCTAAGAACTCTGAATGAAAAGTAAACTTTTTCTTTTTTCATGAACATTCAGTGTATCTCATGAAAAATCAAGTTTTGACATCCAACCAGTAAGAATGTAAATTAAAATGTCATTTAGCTATTTTTGAACTTTTTAGAATAAGAACCTTAATTTCTGCTTACAACATTGACTGAAAAGCAAACGTTTTAACTTTTAATGAACATTCCAGTCATGATTAATCAAGTTTTGACATCCAAACAATAAGAATGAAAAATAAAATGTAATTTAGCTTTTTCGGACATTTTAGGCTGAAAACCTGATTTTTTGCTAAGAAATCTGAAGAAAAGCAAACTTTTTCACTTTTCATGTACATTTCAGTGTATCTCATGAAAAATCAAGTTTAAACATCCAAAACAGTAAGAATGACGACTAAGATAACATTTAGCTCTTTTGGGACTTTTTAGGCTCAGAACCAGATTTTTGCTAACAACTCTGAATGAAAAGCAAACTTTTTCTTTTTTCATTAACATTCAATGTATCTCATGAAAAATCAAGTTTTGACATCAAAACAGTAAAAATGACGACTAAGATAACATTAGCTCTTTTGGGACTTTTTAGGCTGAAAACCTGATTTGTGCTAAAAACTCTGAAAAAAAGCAAAGTTTTTCACTTTTTCATGTACATTTCAGTGTATCTCATGTAAAATCAAGTTTTGACATCCAAACAGTAAGAATGACGATGAAAATAACATTTAGCTTTTTTTGGACTTTTCAGTCTGAAAACATGATTTTTGCTAAGAAATCTGAAAAAAAGCAAAGTTTTTCACTTTTCATGTACATATCAGTGTATCTCATGTAAAATCAAGTTTTGACATCCAAACAGTAAAAATGACGACTAAGATAACATTTAGCTCTTTTTGGGACTTTTTAGGCTGAAAACCTGATTTGTGCTAAGAACTCTGAAAAAAGCAAAGTTTTTCACTTTTTCATGTACATTTCAGTGTATCTCATGAAAAATCAAGTTTTGACATCCAAACAGTAAGAATGACGACTAAGATAACATTTAGCTCTTTTGGGACTTTTTAGGCTGAAAACCTGATTTGTGCTAAGAACTCTGAAAAAAAGCAAACTCTATCACTTTTCATGTACATTTCAGTGTATCTCATGTAAAATCAAGTTTTGACATCCAAACAGTAAGAATGACGATGATGAAATAACATTTAGCTTTTTTTGGACTTTTTCAGTCTGAAAACCTGATTTTTGCTAAGAAATCTGAAAAAAAGCAAAGTTTTTCACTTTTCATGTACATTTCAGTGTATCTCATGAAAAATCAAGTTTTGACATCCAAACAGTAAAAATGACGACTAAGATAACATTTAGCTCTTTTGGGACTTTTTAGGCTGAAAACCTGATTTGTGCTAAGAACTCTGAATGAAAAGTAAACTTTTTCTTTTTTCATGAACATTCAGTGTATCTCATGAAAAATCAAGTTTTGACATCCAACCAGTAAGAATGTAAATTAAAATGTCATTTAGCTATTTTTGAACTTTTTAGAATAAGAACCTTAATTTCTGCTTACAACATTGACTGAAAAGCAAACGTTTTAACTTTTAATGAACATTCCAGTCATGATAAATCAAGTTTTGACATCCAAACAATAAGAATGAAAAATAAAATGTCATTTAGCTTTTTCGGACATTTTAGGCTGAAAACCTGATTTTTGCTAAGAAATCTGAAGAAAAGTAAACTTTTTCACTTTTCATGTACATTTCAGTGTATCTCATGAAAAATCAAGTTTAAACATCCAAACAGTAAGAATGACGACTAAGATAACATTTAGCTCTTTTGGGACTTTTTAGGCTCAGAACCAGATTTTTGCTAACAACTCTGAATGAAAAGCAAACTTTTTCTTTTTTCATTAACATTCAATGTATCTCATGAAAAATCAAGTTTTGACATCAAAACAGTAAAAATGACTAAGATAACATTTAGCTCTTTTGGGACTTTTTAGGCTGAAAACCTGATTTGTGCTAAGAACTCTGAAAAAAAGCAAAGTTTTTCACTTTTCATGTACATTTCAGTGTATCTCATGTAAATCAAGTTTTGACATCCAAACAGTAAGAATGACGATGAAAATAACATTTAGCTTTTTTTGGACTTTTCAGTCTGAAAACATGATTTTTGCTAAGAAATCTGAAAAAAAGCAAAGTTTTTCACTTTTCATGTACATATCAGTGTATCTCATGTAAAATCAAGTTTTGACATCCAAACAGTAAAAATGACGACTAAGATAACATTTAGCTCTTTTGGGACTTTTTAGGCTCAGAACCAGATTTTTGCTAACAACTCTGAATGAAAAGCAAACTTTTTCTTTTTTCATTAACATTCAATGTATCTCATGAAAAATCAAGTTTTGACATCCAACCAGTAAGAATGTAAATTAAAATGTCATTTAGCTTTTTTTGAACTTTTAGAATAAGAACCTTAATTTCTGCTTACAACATTGACTGAAAAGCAAACGTTTTAACTTTTAATGAACATTCCAGTCATGATTAATCAAGTTTTGACATCCAAACAATAAGAATGAAAAATAAAATGTAATTTAGCTTTTTCGGACATTTTAGGCTGAAAACCTGATTTTTGCTAAGAAATCTGAAGAAAAGCAAACTTTTTCACTTTTCATGTACATTTCAGTGTATCTCATGAAAAATCAAGTTTAAACATCCAAACAGTAAGAATGACGACTAAGATAACATTTAGCTCTTTTGGGACTTTTTAGGCTCAGAACCAGATTTTTGCTAACAACTCTGAATGAAAAGCAAACTTTTTCTTTTTTCATTAAACTTCAATGTATCTCATGAAAAATCAAGTTTTGACATCAAAACAGTAAAATGACGACTAAGATAACATTTAGCTCTTTTTGGGACTTTTTAGGCTGAAAACCTGATTTGTGCTAAAAACTCTGAAAAAAAGCAAAGTTTTTTCACTTTTCATGTAACATTCAGTGTATCTCATGTAAAATCAAGTTTTGACATCCAAACAGTAAGAATGACGATGAAATAACATTTAGCTTTTTTTGGGGACTTTTTAGGCTGAAAACCTGATTTGTGCTAAGAACTCTGAAAAAAAGCAAAGTTTTTCACTTTTCATGTACATTTCAGTGTATCTCATGAAAAATCAAGTTTTGACATCCAAACAGTAAGAATGACGATGAAAATAACATTTAGCTTTTTTTGGGACCTTTTTAGGCTGAAAACCTGATTTGTGCTAAGAACTCTGAAAAAAAAGCAAAGTTTTTCACTTTCATGTACATATCAGTGTATCTCATGTAAAATCAAGTTTTGACATCCAAACAGTAAAATGACGACTAAGATAACATTTAGCTCTTTTGGGACTTTTAGGCTGAAAACCTGATTTGTGCTAAGAACTCTGAAAAAAGCAAAGTTTTTCACTTTTCATGTACATATTCAGTGTATCTCATGTAAAATCAAGTTTTGACATCCAAACAGTAAAAATGACGACTAAGAATAACATTTAGCTTCTTTTGGGACTTTTCAGGCTGAAAACCTGATTTTTGCTAAGAACTCTGAAAAAAAAGCAAAGTTTTTCACTTTTCATGTACATTTCAGTGTATCTCATGAAAAATCAAGTTTTGACATCCAAACAGTAAAATGACGACTAAGATAACATTTAGCTCTTTTGGGACTTTTTAGGCTGAAAACCTGATTTGTGCTAAGAACTCTGAATGAAAAGTAAACTTTTTCTTTTTTCATGAACATTCAGTGTATCTCATGAAAAAATCAAGTTTTGACATCCAACCAGTAAGAATGTAAATTAAAATGTCATTTAGCTATTTTTGAACTTTTTAGAATAAGAACCTTAATTTCTGCTTACAACATTGACTGAAAAGCAAACGTTTTAACTTTAATGAACATTCCAGTCATGATAAATCAAGTTTTGACATCCAAACAATAAGAATGAAAAATAAAATGTCATTTAGCTTTTTCGGACATTTTAGGCTGAAAACCTGATTTTTGCTAAGAAATCTGAAGAAAAGTAAACTTTTTCACTTTTCATGTACATTTCAGTGTATCTCATGAAAAATCAAGTTTAAACATCCAAACAGTAAGAATGACGACTAAGATAACATTTAGCTCTTTTGGGACTTTTTAGGCTCAGAACCAGATTTTTGCTAACAACTCTGAATGAAAAGCAAACTTTTTCTTTTTTCATTAACATTCAATGTATCTCATGAAAAATCAAGTTTTGACATCAAAACAGTAAAAATGACTAAGATAACATTTAGCTCTTTTGGGACTTTTTAGGCTGAAAACCTGATTTGTGCTAAGAACTCTGAAAAAAAGCAAAGTTTTTCACTTTTCATGTACATTTCAGTGTATCTCATGTAAAATCAAGTTTTGACATCCAAACAGTAAGAATGACGATGAAAATAACATTTAGCTTTTTTTGGACTTTTCAGTCTGAAAACATGATTTTTGCTAAGAAATCTGAAAAAAAGCAAAGTTTTTCACTTTTCATGTACATATCAGTGTATCTCATGTAAAATCAAGTTTTGACATCCAAACAGTAAAAATGACGACTAAGATAACATTTAGCTCTTTTGGGACTTTTTAGGCTCAGAACCAGATTTTTGCTAACAACTCTGAATGAAAAGCAAACTTTTTCTTTTTTCATTAACATTCAATGTATCTCATGAAAAATCAAGTTTTGACATCCAACCAGTAAGAATGTAAATTAAAATGTCATTTAGCTTTTTTTGAACTTTTTAGAATAAGAACCTTAATTTCTGCTTACAACATTGACTGAAAAGCAAACGTTTTAACTTTTAATGAACATTCCAGTCATGATTAATCAAGTTTTGACATCCAAACAATAAGAATGAAAAATAAAATGTAATTTAGCTTTTTTCGGACATTTTAGGCTGAAAACCTGATTTTTGCTAAGAAATCTGAAGAAAAGCAAACTTTTTCACTTTTCATGTACATTTCAGTGTATCTCATGAAAAATCAAGTTTAAACATCCAAACAGTAAGAATGACGACTAAGATAACATTTAGCTCTTTTGGGACTTTTTAGGCTCAGAACCAGATTTTTGCTAACAACTCTGAATGAAAAGCAAACTTTTTCTTTTTTCATTAACATTCAATGTATCTCATGAAAAATCAAGTTTTGACATCAAAACAGTAAAAATGACGACTAAGATAACATTTAGCTCTTTTGGGACTTTTTAGGCTGAAAACCTGATTTGTGCTAAGAACTCTGAAAAAAAGCAAAGTTTTTCACTTTTCATGTACATTTCAGTGTATCTCATGTAAAATCAAGTTTTGACATCCAAACAGTAAGAATGACGATGAAAATAACATTTAGCTTTTTTTGGGACTTTTTAGGCTGAAAACCTGATTTGTGCTAAGAACTCTGAAAAAAAGCAAAGTTTTTCACTTTTCATGTACATTTCAGTGTATCTCATGAAAAATCAAGTTTTGACATCCAAACAGTAAGAATGACGACTAAGATAACATTTAGCTCTTTTGGGACTTTTTAGGCTGAAAACCTGATTTGTGCTAAGAACTCTGAAAAAAGCAAAGTTTTTCACTTTTTTCATGTAACATATCAGTGTATCTCATGTAAAATCAAGTTTTGACATCCAAACAGTAAAAATGACGACTAAGATAACATTTAGCTCTTTTGGGACTTTTTAGGCTGAAAACCTGATTTGTGCTAAGAACTCTGAAAAAAAGCAAAGTTTTTCACTTTTCATGTACATTTCAGTGTATCTCATGAAAAATCAAGTTTTGACATCCAAACAGTAAGAATGACGACTAAGATAACATTTAGCTCTTTTGGGACTTTTTAGGCTGAAAACCTGATTTGTGCTAAGAACTCTGAAAAAAAGCAAACTCTATCACTTTTCATGTACATTTCAGTGTATCTCATGTAAAATCAAGTTTTGACATCCAAACAGTAAGAATGACGATGAAAATAACATTTAGCTTTTTTTGGACTTTTCAGTCTGAAAACCTGATTTTTGCTAAGAAATCTGAAAAAAAGCAAAGTTTTTCACTTTTCATGTACATTTCAGTGTATCTCATGAAAAATCAAGTTTTGACATCCAAACAGTAAAAATGACGACTAAGATAACATTTAGCTCTTTTGGGACTTTTTAGGCTGAAAACCTGATTTGTGCTAAGAACTCTGAATGAAAAGTAAACTTTTTCTTTTTTCATGAACATTCAGTGTATCTCATGAAAAATCAAGTTTTGACATCCAACCAGTAAGAATGTAAATTAAAATGTCATTTAGCTATTTTTGAACTTTTTTAGAATAAGAACCTTAATTTCTGATTACAACATTGACTGAAAAGCAAACGTTTTAACTTTTAATGAACATTCCAGTCATGATAAATCAAGTTTTGACATCCAAACAATAAGAATGAAAATAAAATGTCATTTAGCTTTTTCGGACATTTTAGGCTGAAAACCTGATTTTTGCTAAGAAATCTGAAGAAAAGTAAACTTTTTCACTTTTCATGTACATTTCAGTGTATCTCATGAAAAATCAAGTTTAAACATCCAAACAATAAGAATGACGACTAAGATAACATTTAGCTCTTTTGGGACTTTTTAGGCTCAGAACCAGATTTTTGCTAACAACTCTGAATGAAAAGCAAACTTTTTCTTTTTTTATTAACATTCAATGTATCTCATGAAAAATCAAGTTTTGACATCAAAACAGTAAAAATGACGACTAAGATAACATTTAGCTCTTTTGGGACTTTTTAGGCTGAAAACCTGATTTGTGCTAAGAACTCTGAAAAAAAGCAAAGTTTTTCACTTTTCATGTACATTTCAGTGTATCTCATGTAAAATCAAGTTTTGACATCCAAACAGTAAGAATGACGATGAAAATAACATTTAGCTTTTTTTGGACTTTTCAGTCTGAAAACATGATTTTTTGCTAAGAAATCTGAAAAAAAGCAAAGTTTTTCACTTTTCATGTACATATCAGTGTATCTCATGTAAAATCAAGTTTTGACATCCAAACAGTAAAAATGACGACTAAGATAACATTTAGCTCTTTTGGGACTTTTTAGGCTCAGAACCAGATTTTTGCTAACAACTCTGAATGAAAAGCAAACTTTTTCTTTTTTCATTAACATTCAATGTATCTCATGAAAAATCAAGTTTTGACATCCAAACAGTAAGAATGACGATGAAAATAACATTTAGCTTTTTTTGGGACTTTTTAGGCTGAAAACCTGATTTGTGCTAAGAACTCTGAAAAAAAGCAAAGTTTTTCACTTTTCATGTACATTTCAGTGTATCTCATGAAAAATCAAGTTTTGACATCCAAACAGTAAGAATGACGACTAAGATAACATTTAGCTCTTTTGGGACTTTTTAGGCTGAAAACCTGATTTGTGCTAAGAACTCTGAAAAAAAAGCAAAGTTTTTCACTTTTCATGTACATATCAGTGTATCTCATGTAAAATCAAGTTTTGACATCCAAACAGTAAAATGACGACTAAGATAACATTTAGCTCTTTTGGGACTTTTAGGCTGAAAACCTGATTTTTGCTAAGAAATCTGAAAAAAGCAAAGTTTTTCACTTTTTCATGTACATATCAGTGTATCTCATGTAAAATCAAGTTTTGACATCCAAACAGTAAAAATGACGACTAAGATAACATTTAGCTCTTTTGGGACTTTTTAGGCTGAAAACCTGATTTGTGCTAAGAACTCTGAAAAAAAGCAAAGTTTTTCACTTTTCATGTACATTTCAGTGTATCTCATGAAAAAATCAAGTTTTGACATCCAAACAGTAAGAATGACGACTAAGATAACATTTAGCTCTTTTGGGACTTTTTAGGCTGAAAACCTGATTTGTTGCTAAGAACTCTGAAAAAAGCAAACTCTATCACTTTTCATGTACATTTCAGTGTATCTCATGTACAAATCAAGTTTTTGACATCCAAACAGTAAAGAATGACGATGAAAATAACATTTAGCTTTTTTTGGACTTTTCAGTCTGAAAACCTGATTTTGCTAAGAAATCTGAAAAAAAGCAAAGTTTTTCACTTTTCATGTACATTTCAGTGTATCTCATGAAAAATCAAGTTTTGACATCCAAACAGTAAAAATGACGACTAAGATAACATTTAGCTCTTTTGGGACTTTTTAGGCTGAAAACCTGATTTGTGCTAAGAACTCTGAATGAAAAGTAAACTTTTTCTTTTTTCATGAACATTCAGTGTATCTCATGAAAAATCAAGTTTTGACATCCAACCAGTAAGAATGTAAATTAAAATGTCATTTAGCTATTTTTGAACTTTTTAGAATAAGAACCTTAATTTCTGCTTACAACATTGACTGAAAAGCAAACGTTTTTAACTTTTAATGAACATTCCAGTCATGATAATCAAGTTTTGACATCCAAACAATAAGAATGAAAAATAAAATGTCATTTAGCTTTTCGGACATTTTAGGCTGAAAACCTGATTTTTGCTAAGAAATCTGAAGAAAAGCAAACTTTTTCACTTTTCATGTACATTTCAGTGTATCTCATGAAAAATCAAGTTTTAAACATCCAAACAGTAAGAATGACGACTAAGATAACATTTAGCTCTTTTGGGACTTTTTAGGCTCAGAACCAGATTTTTGCTAACAACTCTGAATGAAAAGCAAACTTTTTCTTTTTTTCATTAACATTCAATGTATCTCATGAAAAATCAAGTTTTGACATCAAAACAGTAAAAATGACGACTAAGATAACATTTAGCTCTTTTGGGACTTTTTAGGCTGAAAACCTGATTTGTGCTAAGAACTCTGAAAAAAAGCAAAGTTTTTCACTTTTCATGTACATTTCAGTGTATCTCATGTAAAATCAAGTTTTGACATCCAAACAGTAAGAATGACGATGAAAATAACATTTAGCTTTTTTTGGACTTTTCAGTCTGAAAACATGATTTTTGCTAAGAAATCTGAAAAAAAGCAAAGTTTTTCACTTTTCATGTACATATCAGTGTATCTCATGTAAAATCAAGTTTTGACATCCAAACAGTAAAAATGACGACTAAGATAACATTTAGCTCTTTGGGACTTTTTAGGCTCAGAACCAGATTTTGTGCTAACAACTCTGAATGAAAAGCAAACTTTTTCTTTTTTCATTAACATTCAGTGTATCTCATGAAAAATCAAGTTTTGACATCCAACCAGTAAGAATGTAAATTAAAATGTCATTTAGCTATTTTTGAACTTTTTAGAATAAGAACCTTAATTTCTGCTTACAACATTGACTGAAAAGCAAACGTTTTAACTTTTAATGAACATTCCAGTCATGATAAATCAAGTTTTGACATCCAAACAATAAGAATGAAAAATAAAATGTCATTAGCTTTTTCGGACATTTTAGGCTGAAAACCTGATTTTTGCTAAGAAATCTGAAGAAAAGTAAACTTTTTCACTTTTCATGTACATTTCAGTGTATCTCATGAAAAATCAAGTTTAAACATCCAAACAGTAAGAATGACGACTAAGATAACATTTAGCTCTTTTGGGACTTTTTAGGCTCAGAACCAGATTTTTGCTAACAACTCTGAATGAAAAGCAAACTTTTTCTTTTTTCATTAACATTCAATGTATCTCATGAAAAATCAAGTTTTGACATCAAAACAGTAAAAATGACTAAGATAACATTTAGCTCTTTTGGGACTTTTTAGGCTGAAAACCTGATTTGTGCTAAGAACTCTGAATGAAAAGCAAAGTTTTTCACTTTTCATGTACATTTCAGTGTATCTCATGTAAAATCAAGTTTTGACATCCAAACAGTAAGAATGACGATGAAAATAACATTTAGCTTTTTTTTGGACTTTTCAGTCTGAAAACATGATTTTTGCTAAGAAATCTGAAAAAAAGCAAAGTTTTTCACTTTTCATGTACATATCAGTGTATCTCATGTAAAATCAAGTTTTGACATCCAAACAGTAAAATGACGACTAAGATAACATTTAGCTCTTTTGGGACTTTTTAGGCTCAGAACCAGATTTTTTGCTAACAACTCTGAATGAAAAGCAAACTTTTTCTTTTTTCATTAACATTCAATGTATCTCATGAAAAATCAAGTTTTGACATCCAACCAGTAAGAATGTAAATTAAAATGTCATTTAGCTTTTTTTGAACTTTTTAGAATAAGAACCTTAATTTCTGCTTACAACATTGGACTGAAAAGCAAACGTTTTAACTTTTAATGAACATTCCAGTCATGATTAATCAAGTTTTGACATCCAAACAATAAGAATGAAAATAAAATGTAATTTAGCTTTTTCGGACATTTTAGGCTGAAAACCTGATTTTTGCTAAGAAATCTGAAGAAAAGCAACTTTTTCACTTTTCATGTAACATTTCAGTGTATCTCATGAAAAATCAAGTTTTAACATCCAAACAGTAAGAATGACGACTAAGATAACATTTAGCTCTTTTGGGACTTTTTAGGCTCAGAACCAGATTTTTGCTAACAACTCTGAATGAAAAGCAAAACTTTTTCTTTTTTCATTAACATTCAATGTATCTCATGAAAAATCAAGTTTTGACATCAAAACAGTAAAAATGACGACTAAGATAACATTTAGCTCTTTTGGGACTTTTTAGGCTGAAAACCTGATTTGTGCTAAAACTCTGAAAAAAAGCAAAGTTTTTCACTTTTCATGTACATTCAGTGTATCTCATGTAAAATCAAGTTTTTGACATCCAAACAGTAAGAATGACGATGAAAATAACATTTAGCTTTTTTTGGACTTTTCAGTCTGAAAACATGATTTTTGCTAAGAAATCTGAAAAAAAGCAAAGTTTTTCACTTTTCATGTACATATCAGTGTATCTCATGAAAATCAAGTTTTGACATCCAAACAGTAAAAATGACGACTAAGATAACATTTAGCTCTTTTGGGACTTTTTAGGCTGAAAACCTGATTTGTGCTAAGAACTCTGAAAAAAAGCAAAGTTTTTCACTTTTCATGTACATTTCAGTGTATCTCATGAAAAATCAAGTTTTGACATCCAAACAGTAAGAATGACGACTAAGATAACATTTAGCTCTTTTGGGACTTTTTAGGCTGAAAACCTGATTTTGTGCTAAGAACTCTGAAAAAAAGCAAAGTTTTTCACTTTTCATGTACATATCAGTGAATCTCATGTAAAATCAAGTTTTGACATCCAAACAGTAAAAATGACGACTAAGATAACATTTAGCTCTTTTGGGACTTTTTAGGCTGAAAACCTGATTTGTGCTAAGAAACTCTGAAAAAAAGCAAAGTTTTTCACTTTTCATGTACATTTCAGTGTATCTCATGAAAAATCAAGTTTTGACATCCAAACAGTAAGAATGACGACTAAGATAACATTTAGCTCTTTTGGGACTTTTTAGGCTGAAAACCTGATTTGTGCTAAGAACTCTGAAAAAAAGCAAACTCTATCACTTTTCATGTACATTTCAGTGTATCTCATGTAAAATCAAGTTTTGACATCCAAACAGTAAGAATGACGATGAAAATAACATTTAGCTTTTTTTGGACTTTTCAGTCTGAAAACCTGATTTTTGCTAAGAAATCTGAAAAAAAAGCAAAGTTTTTCACTTTTCATGTACATTTCAGTGTATCTCATGAAAAATCAAGTTTTGACATCCAAACAGTAAAAATGACGACTAAGATAACATTTAGCTCTTTTGGGACTTTTTAGGCTGAAAACCTGATTTGTGCTAAGAACTCTGAATGAAAAGTAAACTTTTTCTTTTTTCATGAACATTCAGTGTATCTCATGAAAAATCAAGTTTTGACATCCAACCAGTAAGAATGTAAATTAAAATGTCATTTAGCTATTTTTGAACTTTTTAGAATAAGAACCTTAATTTCTGCTTACAACATTGACTGAAAAGCAAACGTTTTAACTTTTAATGAACATTCCAGTCATGATAATCAAGTTTGACATCCAAACAATAAGAATGAAAAATAAAATGTCATTTAGCTTTTTCGGACATTTTAGGCTGAAAAACCTGATTTTTGCTAAGAAATCTGAAGAAAAGTAAACTTTTTTCACTTTTCATGTACATTTCAGTGTATCTCATGAAAAATCAAGTTTTGACATCCAAACAGTAAAATGACGACTAAGATAACATTTAGCTCTTTTGGGACTTTTTAGGCTGAAAACCTGATTTGTGCTAAGAACTCTGAATGAAAGTAAACTTTTTCTTTTTTCATTAACATTCAGTGTATCTCATGAAAAATCAAGTTTTGACATCCAACCAGTAAGAATGTAAATTAAAATGTCATTTAGCTATTTTTGGAACTTTTTAGAATAAGAACCTTAATTTCTGCTTACAACATTGACTGAAAAAGCAAACGTTTTAACTTTAATGAACATTCCAGTCATGATAATCAAGTTTTGACATCCAAACAATAAGAATGAAAATAAAATGTCATTTAGCTTTTTCGGACATTCTTAGGCTGAAAACCTGATTTTTGCTAAGAAATCTGAAAGAAAAGTAAACTTTTTCACTTTCATGTACCATTTCAGTGTATCTCATGAAAAATCAAGTTTTAAACATCCAAACAGTAAGAATGACGACTAAGATAACATTTAGCTCTTTTGGGACTTTTTAGGCTCAGAACCAGATTTTGCTAACAACTCTGAATGAAAAGCAAACTTTTTCTTTTTTCATTAACATTCAATGTATCTCATGAAAAATCAAGTTTTGACATCAAAACAGTAAAAATGACGACTAAGATAACATTTAGCTCTTTTGGGACTTTTTAGGCTGAAAACCTGATTTGTGCTAAGAACCTCTGAAAAAAAGCAAAGTTTTTCACTTTTCATGTACATTTCAGTGTATCTCATGTAAATCAAGTTTTGACATCCCAAACAGTAAGAATGACGATGAAAATAACATTTAGCTTTTTTTGGACTTTTCAGTCTGAAAACATGATTTTTGCTAAGAAATCTGAAAAAAAGCAAAGTTTTTCACTTTTCATGTACATATCAGTGTATCTCATGTAAAATCAAGTTTTGACATCCAAACAGTAAAAATGACGACTAAGATAACATTTAGCTCTTTTGGGACTTTTTAGGCTGAAAACCTGATTTGTGCTAAGAACTCTGAAAAAAAGCAAAGTTTTTCACTTTTCATGTACATTTCAGTGTATCTCCATGTAAAATCAAGTTTGACATCCAAACAGTAAGAATGACGATGAAATAAACATTTAGCTTTTTTTGGACTTTTCAGTCTGAAACATGATTTTTGCTAAGAAATCTGAAAAAAAGCAAAGTTTTTCACTTTTCATGTACATATCAGTGTATCTCATGTAAAATCAAGTTTTTGACATCCAAACAGTAAAATGACGACTAAGATAACATTTAGCTCTTTTGGGACTTTTTAGGCTGAAAACCTGATTTGTGCTAAGAACTCTGAAAAAAAAGCAAAGTTTTTCACTTTTCATGTACATTTCAGTGTATCTCATGTAAAAATCAAGTTTTGACATCCAAACAGTAAGAATGACGACTAAGATAACATTAGCTCTTTTGGGACTTTTTAGGCTGAAAACCTGATTTGTGCTAAGAACTCTGAAAAAAAGCAAGGTTTTTCACTTTTCATGTACATATCAGTGTATCTCATGTAAAATCAAGTTTTGACATCCAAACAGTAAAATGACGACTAAGATAACATTTAGCTCTTTTGGGACTTTTTAGGCTGAAAACCTGATTTGTGCTAAGAACTCTGAAAAAAAGCAACTCTATTCACTTTTCATGTACATTTCAGTGTATCTCATGTAAAATCAAGTTTTGACATCCAAACAGTAAGAATGACGATGAAAATAACATTTAGCTTTTTTTGGGACTTTCTTAGTCTGAAAACCTGATTTTTGCTAAGAAATCTGAAAAAAAGCAAAGTTTTTCACTTTTCATGTACATATCAGTGTATCTCATGAAAAATCAAGTTTTGACATCCAAACAGTAAAATGACGACTAAGATAACATTTAGCTCTTTGGGACTTTTTAGGCTGAAAACCTGATTTGTGCTAAGAACTCTGAATGAAAAGTAACATTTTTCTTTTTTCATGAACATTCAGTGTATCTCATGAAAAATCAAGTTTTGACATCCAACCAGTAAGAATGTAAATTAAATGTCATTTAGCTATTTTGAACTTTTTAGAATAAGAACCTTAATTTCTGCTTACAACATTGACTGAAAAGCAAACGTTTTAACTTTTAATGAACATTCCAGTCATGATAAATCAAGTTTTGACATCCAAACAATAAGAATGAAAAATAAAATGTCATTTAGCTTTTTCGGACATTTTAGGCTGAAAACCTGATTTTTGCTAAGAAATCTGAAGAAAAGTAAACTTTTTCACTTTTCATGTACATTTCAGTGTATCTCATGAAAAATCAAGTTTTAAACATCCAAACAGTAAGAATGACGACTAAGATAACATTTAGCTCTTTTTGGACTTTTTAGGCTCAGAACCAGATTTTTGCTAACAACTCTGAATGAAAAGCAAACTTTTTCTTTTTTCATTAACATTCAATGTATCTCATGAAAAATCAAGTTTTGACATCAAAACAGTAAAAATGACGACTAAGATAACATTTAGCTCTTTTGGGACTTTTTAGGCTGAAAACCTGATTTGTGCTAAGAACTCTGAAAAAAAGCAAAGTTTTTCACTTTTCATGTACATTTCAGTGTATCTCATGAAAAATCAAGTTTTGACATCCAAACAGTAAGAATGACGACTAAGATAACATTTAGCTCTTTTGGGACTTTTTAGGCTGAAAACCTGATTTGTGCTAAGAACTCTGAAAAAAAGCAAAGTTTTTTCACTTTTCATGTACATATCAGTGAATCTCATGTAAAATCAAGTTTTGACATCCAAACAGTAAAAATGACGACTAAGATAACATTTAGCTCTTTTGGGACTTTTTAGGCTGAAAACCTGATTTGTGCTAAGAACTCTGAAAAAAAGCAAAGTTTTTCACTTTTCATGTACATTTCAGTGTATCTCATGAAAAATCAAGTTTTGACATCCAAACGTAAGAATGACGACTAAGATAACATTTAGCTCTTTTGGGACTTTTAGGCTGAAAAACCTGATTTGTGCTAAGAACTCTGAAAAAAAGCAAAGTTTTATCACTTTTCATGTACATTTCAGTGTATCTCATGTAAAATCAAGTTTTGACATCCAAACAGTAAGAATGACGATGAAATAACATTTAGCTTTTTTGGACTTTTCAGTCTGAAACCTGATTTTTGCTAAGAAATCTGAAAAAAGCAAAGTTTTTCACTTTTCATGTACATTTCAGTGTATCTCATGAAAAATCAAGTTTTGACATCCAAACAGTAAGAATGACGACTAAGATAACATTTAGCTCTTTTGGGACTTTTTAGGCTGAAACCTGATTTGTGCTAAGAACTCTGAATGAAAAGTAAACTTTTTCTTTTTTCATGAACATTCAGTGTATCTCATGAAAAATCAAGTTTTGACATCCAACCAGTAAGAATGTAAATTAAAATGTCATTTAGCTATTTTTTGAACTTTTTAGAATAAGAACCTTAATTTCTGCTTACAACATTGACTGAAAAGCAAACGTTTTAACTTTTAATGAACATTCCAGTCATGATAATCAAGTTTTGACATCCAAACAATAAGAATGAAAAATAAAATGTCAGTTAGCTTTTTCGGACATTTTAGGCTGAAAACCTGATTTTTGCTAAGAAATCTGAAGAAAAGTAAACTTTTTCACTTTTCATGTACATTTCAGTGTATCTCATGAAAAATCAAGTTTTGACATCCAAACAGTAAAAATGACGACTAAGATAACATTTAGCTCTTTTGGGACTTTTTAGGCTCAGAACCATGATTTGTGCTAAGAACTCTGAATGAAAAGTAAACTTTTTCTTTTTTCATGAACATTCAGTGTATCTCATGAAAAATCAAGTTTTGACATCCAACCAGTAAGAATGTAAATTAAAATGTCATTTAGCTATTTTTGAACTTTTTAGAATAAGAACCTTAATTTCTGCTTACAACATTGACTGAAAAGCAAACGTTTTTAACTTTTAATGAACATTCCAGTCATGATAAATCAAGTTTTGACATCCAAACAATAAGAATGAAAAATAAAATGTCATTTAGCTTTTTCGGACATTTTAGGCTGAAAACCTGATTTTTGCTAAGAAATCTGAAGAAAAGTAAACTTTTTCACTTTTCATGTACATTTCAGTGTATCTCATGAAAAATCAAGTTTAAACATCCAAACAGTAAGAATGACGACTAAGATAACATTTAGCTCTTTTGGGACTTTTTAGGCTCAGAACCAGATTTTTGCTAACAACTCTGAATGAAAAGCAAACTTTTTCTTTTTTCATTAACATTCAATGTATCTCATGAAAAATCAAGTTTTGACATCAAACAGTAAAAATGACGACTAAGATAACATTTAGCTCTTTTGGGACTTTTTTAGGCTGAAAACCTGATTTGTGCTAAGAACTCTGAAAAAAAGCAAAGTTTTTCACTTTTCATGTACATTTCAGTGTATCTCATGTAAAATCAAGTTTTGACATCCAAACAGTAAGAATGACGATGAAAATAACATTTAGCTTTTTTTGGGACTTTTCAGTCTGAAAACATGATTTTTGCTAAGAAATCTGAAAAAAAAGCAAAGTTTTTCACTTTCATGTACCATATCAGTGTATCTCATGTAAAATCAAGTTTTGACATCCAAACAGTAAAATGACGACTAAGATAACATTTAGCTCTTTTGGGACTTTTTAGGCTGAAAACCTGATTTGTGCTACGAACTCTGAAAAAAAGCAAAGTTTTTCACTTTTCATGTACATTTCAGTGTATCTCATGTAAAATCAAGTTTTGACATCCAAACAGTAAGAATGACGATGAAAATAACATTTAGCTTTTTTTTGGACTTTTCAGTCTGAAAACATGATTTTTGCTAAGAAATCTGAAAAAAAGCAAAAGTTTTTCACTTTTCATGTACATATCAGTGTATCTCATGTAAAATCAAGTTTTGACATCCAAACAGTAAAAATGACGACTAAGATAACATTTAGCTCTTTTGGGACTTTTTAGGCTGAAACCTGATTTGTGCTAAGAACTCTGAAAAAAAGCAAAGTTTTTCACTTTTCATGTACATTTCAGTGTATCTCATGAAAAATCAAGTTTTGACATCCAAACAGTAAGAATGACGACTAAGATAACATTTAGCTCTTTTGGGACTTTTTAGGCTGAAAACCTGATTTGTGCTAAGAATCTGAAAAAAAGCAAAGTTTTTCACTTTTCATGTACATATCAGTGAATCTCATGTAAAATCAAGTTTTGACATCCAAACAGTAAAGAATGACGACTAAGATAACATTTAGCTCTTTTGGGACTTTTTAGCTGAAAACCTGAATTTGTGCTAAGAACTCTGAAAAAAAGCAAACTCTATCACTTTTCATGTACATTTCAGTGTATCTCATGTAAAATCAAGTTTTGACATCCAAACAGTAAGAATGACGATGAAAGATAACATTTAGCTTTTTTTGGACTTTTCAGTCTGAAACCCTGATTTTTTGCTAAGAAATCTGAAAAAAGCAAATTTTTCACTTTTTCATGTACATATCAGTGTTATCTCATGAAAAATCAAGTTTTGCACATCCAAACAGTAAAAATGACGACTAAGATAACATTTAGCTCTTTTGGGACTTTTTTAGGGCTGAAAACCTGATTTGTGCTAAGAACTCTGAATGAAAAGTAAACTTTTCTTTTTTCCATGAACATTCAGTGTATCTCATGAAAAAATCAAGTTTTGACATCCAACCAGTAAGAATGTAAATTAAAATGTCATTAGCTATTTTTGAACTTTTTAGAATAAGAAGACCTTATTTCTGCTTACAACATTGACTGAAAAGCACACGTTTTTAACTTTTAATGAACATTTCCAGTCATGATAAATCAAGTTTTGACATCCCAAACAATAAGAATGAAAAATAAAATGTCATTTAGCTTTTTCGGACATTTTAGGCTGAAAACCTGATTTTTGCTAAGAAATCTGAAGAAAAGTAAACTTTTTCACTTTTCATGTACATTTCAGTGTATCTCATGAAAAATCAAGTTTAAACATCCAAACAGTAAGAATGACGACTAAGATAACATTTAGCTCTTTTGGGACTTTTAGGCTCAGAACCCAGATTTTTGCTAACAAACTCTGAATGAAAAGCAAACTTTTTCTTTTTTTCATTAACATTCAATGTATCTCATGAAAAATCAAGTTTTGACATCAAAACAGTAAAAATGACGACTAAGATAACATTTAGCTCTTTTGGGACTTTTTAGGCTGAAAACCTGATTTGTGCTAAGAAACTCTGAAAAAAAGCAAAGTTTTTCCACTTTTCATGTACATTTCAGTGTATCTCATGTAAAATCAAGTTTTGACATCCAAACAGTAAGAATGACGATGAAAATAACAATTAGCTTTTTTTGGACTTTTCAGTCTGAAAACATGATTTTTGCCTAAGAAATCTGAAAAAAAGCAAAGTTTTTCACTTTTCATGTACATATCAGTGTATCTCATGTAAATCAAGTTTTGACATCCAAACAGTAAAAATGACGACTAAGATAACATTTAGCTCTTTTGGGACTTTTTAGGCTGAAAACCTGATTTGTGCTAAGGAACTCTGAAAAAAAAGCAAAGTTTTTCACTTTTCATGTACATTTCAGTGTATCTCATGAAAAATCAAGTTTTGACATCCAAACAGTAAGAATGACGACTAAGATAACATTTAGCTCTTTGGGACTTTTTAGGCTGAAAACCTGATTTGTGCTAAGAACTCTGAAAAAAAGCAAAGTTTTTTCACTTTTCATGTACATATCAGTGAATCTCATGTAAAATCAAGTTTTGACATCCCAAACAGTAAAAATGACGACTAAGATAACATTTAGCTCTTTTGGGACTTTTTAGGCTGAAAACCTGATTTGTGCTAAGAACTCTGAAAAAAAGCAAACTCTATCACTTTTCATGTACATTTCAGTGTATCTCATGTAAAATCAAGTTTTGACATCCAAACAGTAAGAATGACGATGAAAATAACATTTAGCTTTTTTTTGGACTTTTCAGTCTGAAAACCTGATTTTTGCTAAGAAATCTGAAAAAAGCAAAGTTTTTTCACTTTTCATGTACATTTCAGTGTATCTCATGAAAAATCAAGTTTTGACATCCAAACAGTAAAAATGACGACTAAGATAACATTTAGCTCTTTTGGGACTTTTTAGGCTGAAACCTGATTTGTGCTAAGAACTCTGAATGAAAAGTAAACTTTTTCTTTTTTCATGAACCATTCAGTGTATCTCATGAAAAATCAAGTTTTGACATCCAACCAGTAAGAATGTAAATTAAAATGTCATTTAGCTATTTTTGAACTTTTTAGAATAAGAACCTTAATTTTCTGCTTACAACATTGACTGAAAAGCAAACGTTTTAACTTTTAATGAAGCATTCCAGTCATGATAAATCAAGTTTTGACATCCAAACAATAAGAAATGAAAAATACAATGTCATTTAGCTTTTTCGGACATTTTAGGCTGAAAACCTGATTTTTGCTAAGAAATCTGAAGAAAAGTAAACTTTTTCACTTTTCATGTACATTTCAGTGTATCTCATGAAAAATCAAGTTTTGACATCCAAACAGTAAAATGACGACTAAGATAACATTTAGCTCTTTTGGGACTTTTTAGGCTGATGAAACCTGATTTGTGCTAAGAACTCTGAATGAAAAGCAAAGTTTTTCACTTTTTTCATTAACATTTCAGATGTATCTCATGTAAAATCAAGTTTTGACATCCAAACAGTAAAAATGACGACTAAGATAACATTTAGCTCTTTTGGGACTTTTTAGGCTGAAAACCTGATTTGTGCTAAAGAACTCTGAAAAAAGCAAAGTTTTTCACTTTTCATGTACATTTCAGTGTATCTCATGAAAAATCAAGTTTTGACATCCAAACAGTAAGAATGACGATGAAAATAACATTTAGCTTTTTTTGGACTTTTTAGGCTGAAAACCTGATTTTTGCTAAGAACTCTGAAAAAAAGCAAACTTTTTCACTTTTCATGTACATTTCAGTGTATCTCATGTAAAATCAAGTTTTGACATCCAAACAGTAAAAATGACGACTAAGATAACATTTAGCTCTTTTGGGACTTTTTAGGCTGAAACCTGATTTTGTGCTAAGAACTCTGAAAAAAAGCAAATTTTTCACTTTTCATGTACATTTCAGTGTATCTCATGAAAAATCAAGTTTTGACATCCAAACAGTAAGAATGACGACTAAGATAACATTTAGCTCTTTTGGGACTTTTTAGGCTGAAAACCTGATTTGTGCTAAGAACTCTGAAAAAAAGCAAACTTTTTCACTTTCATGTACATTTCAGTGTATCTCATGTAAAATCAAGTTTTGACATCCAAACAGTAAGAATGACGATGAAAATAACATTTAGCTTTTTTTGGACTTTTCAGTCTGAAACCTGATTTTTGCTAAGAAATCTGAAAAAAAGCAAAGTTTTTCACTTTTCATGTACATTTCAAGTGTATCTCATGTAAAATCAAGTTTTGACATCCAACAGTAAAAAATGACGACTAAGATAAACATTTAGCTCTTTTGGGACTTTTTAGGCTGAAACCTGATTTGTGCTAAGAACTCTGAATGAAAAGTAAACTTTTTCTTTTTTCATGAACATTCAGTGTATCTCATGAAAAATCAAGTTTTGACATCCAACCAGTAAGAATGTAAATTAAAATGTCATTTAGCTATTTTTGAACTTTTTAGAATAAGAACCTTAATTTCTGCTTACAACATTGACTGAAAAGCAAACGTTTTAACTTTTAATGAACATTCCAGTCATGATAAATCAAGTTTTGACATCCAAACAATAAGAATGAAAAATAAAATGTCATTTAGCTTTTTCGGACATTTTAGGCTGAAAACCTGATTTTTGCTAAGAAAATCTGAAGAAAAAGTAAACTTTTTCACTTTTCATGTACATTTCAGTGTATCTCATGAAAAATCAAGTTTTAAACATCCAAACAGTAAGAATGACGACTAAGATAACATTAGCTCTTTTGGGACTTTTTAGGCTCAGAACCAGATTTTTGCTAACAACTCTGAATGAAAAGCAAACTTTTTCTTTTTTTCATTACATTCAATGTATCTCATGAAAAATCAAGTTTTGACATCAAAACAGTAAAAATGACGACTAAGATACATTTAGCTCTTTTGGGACTTTTTAGGCTGAAAACCTGATTTGTGCTAAGAACTCTGAAAAAAAGCAAAGTTTTTTCACTTTTCCATGTACATTTCAGTGTATCTCATGTAAAATCAAGTTTTGACATCCAAACAGTAAGAATGACGATGAAAATAACATTTAGCTTTTTTGGACTTTTCAGTCTGAAACATGATTTTGCTAAGAAATCTGAAAAAAAGCAAAGTTTTTCACTTTTCATGTACATATCAGTGTATCTCATGTAAAATCAAGTTTTGACATCCAAACAGTAAAAATGACGACTAAGATAACATTTAGCTCTTTTGGGACTTTTTAGGCTCAGAAACCGATTTGTGCTAACAACTCTGAATGAAAAGCAAACTTTTTCTTTTTTCATTAACATTCAGTGTATCTCATGAAAAATCAAGTTTTGACATCCAACCAGTAAGAATGTAAATTAAATGTCATTTAGCTTTTTTTGAACTTTTAGAATAAGAACCTTAATTTCTGCTTACAACATTGACTGAAAAGCAAACGTTTTAACTTTAATGAACATTCCAGTCATGATTAATCAAGTTTTGACATCCAAACAATAAGAATGAAAAATAAAATGTCATTTAGCTTTTTCGGACATTTTAGGCTGAAAACCTGATTTTTGCTAAGAAATCTGAAGAAAAGCAAACTTTTTCACTTTTCATGTACATTTCAGTGTATCTCATGAAAAATCAAGTTTAAACATCCAAACAGTAAGAATGACGACTAAGATAACATTTAGCTCTTTTGGGACTTTTTAGGCTCAGAACCAGATTTTTGCTAACAACTCTGAATGAAAAGCAAACTTTTTCTTTTTTCATTAACATTCAATGTATCTCATGAAAAATCAAGTTTTGACATCAAAACAGTAAAAATGACGACTAAGATAACATTTAGCTCTTTGGGACTTTTTAGGCTGAAAACCTGATTTGTGCTAAAAAACTCTGAAAAAAAGCAAAGTTTTTCACTTTTCATGTACATTTCAGTGTATCTCATGTAAAATCAAGTTTTGACAATCCAACAGTAAGAATGACGATGAAAATTACATTTAGCTTTTTTTTGGACTTTTCAGTCTGAAAACATGATTTTTGCTAAGAAATCTGAAAAAAAAGCAAAGTTTTTCACTTTTCATGTACATTTCAGTGTATCTCATGTAAAATCAAGTTTTGACATCCAAACAGTAAGAATGACGACTTAAGATAACATTTAGCTCTTTTGGGACTTTTTAGGCTGGAAAACCTGATTTGTGCTAAGAACTCTGAATGAAAAGTAAACTTTTTCTTTTTCATGAACATTCAGTGTATCTCATGAAAAATCAAGTTTTGAAAATCCAACCAGTAAGAATGTAAATTAAAATGTCATTTAGCTATTTTTGAACTTTTTAGAATAAGAACCTTAATTTCTGCTTACACACATTGACTGAAAAGCAAACGTTTAACTTTTAATGAACATCCAGTCATGATAAATCAAGTTTTGACATCCAAACAATAAGAATGAAAAATAAAATGTCATTTAGCTTTTTTCGGACATTTTAGGCTGAAACCCTGATTTTTGCTAAGAAAGGTCTGAAGAAAAGTAAACTTTTTTCACTTTTCATGTACATTTCAGTGTATCTCATGAAAAATCAAGTTTTGACATCCAAACAGAAAAAATGACGATGAAAATAACATTTAGCTTTTTTTTAGACTTTTTAGGCTGAAAACCTGATTTTTGCTAAGAAATCTCAAGAAAAGTAAACTTTTTCACTTTTTATGTACATTTCAGTGTATCTCATAAAAAATCAAGTTTTGACATCAAAACAGGTAAAAATGACGACTAAGATAACATTTAGCTCTTTTGGGACTTTTTAGGCTGAAAACCTGATTTGTGCTAAGAACTCTGAAAAAAAAGCAAAGTTTTCACTTTTCATGTACATTTCAGTGTATCTCATGAAAAATCAAGTTTTGACACCCAACAGTAAGAATGCCGATGAAATAACATTTAGCTTTTTTTGGACTTTTCAGACTGAAAAAACCTGATTTTTTGCTAAGAAATCTGAAAAAAAGCAAAGTTTTTTCACTTTTCATGTACATTTCAGTGTATCTCATGTAAAATCAAAGTTTTGACATTCCAAACAGTAAAATGACGACTAAGATAACATTTAGCTCTTTTGGGACTTTTAGGCTGAAAACCTGATTTGTGCTATAAGAACTCTGACTGAAAAGCAAACTTTTTCACTTTTCATGTACATTTCAGTGTATCTCATGAAAATCAAGTTTTAACATCCAAACAGTAAAAATGACGACTAAGATAACATTTAGCTCTTTGGGACTTTTTAGGCTCAGAACCTGATTTGTGCTAAGAACTCTGAATGAAAAGTAAACTTTTTCTTTTTTCATGAACATTCAGTGTATCTCATGAAAAATCAAAGTTTTAACATCCAACCAGTAAGGAATGTAAATTAAAAAATGTCATTTAGCTTTTTTTGAACTTTTTAGAATAAGAACCTTAATTTCTGCTTACAACATTGACTGAAAAGCGAACGTTTTTAACTTTAATGAACATTCCAGTCATGATAATCAAGTTTTGACATCCAAACAATAATAATGAAAAATAAAATGTCATTTAGCTTTTTCGGACATTTTAGGCTGAAAACCTGATTTGTGCTAAGAACTCTGAATGAAAAGTAAACTTTTCTTTTTTCATGAACATTCAGTGTATCTCATGAACAAATCAAGTTTTGACATCCACCAGTAGAATGTAAATTAAATGTCATTTAGCTTTTTTTGAACTTTTTAGAATAAGAACCTTAATTTCTGCTTACAACATTGACTGAAAAGCAAACGTTTAACTTTTAATGAACATTCCAGTCAGATTAATCAAGTTTTGACATCCAAACAATAATAATGAAAAATTAAAAGTCATTTAGCTTTTTTTAGACTTTTTAGGCTCAGAACCTGATTTTGATAACACTTTGAATAAAAGTAAACTTTTTATTTTTTCATTAACATTCAGTGTAATCTAATGAAAAATCAAGGTTTCGACATCCAAACAGTAAGAATGAAAAATAAAATGTCATTTCGCTTTTTCTGACATTTTAGCTGAAAACCTGATTTTTGCTAAAAAAATCTGAGAAAAAGCAAACTTTTTCACTTTTCATGTACATTTCAGTGTATCTCATGAAAATTCAAGTTTTGACATCCAAAAAGTAAGAATGACGACTAAAATAACATTTAGCTTTTTTAGACTTTTTTAGGCTCAGAACCTGATTTTGATAACAACTTTGAATAAAAGTAAACTTTTTATTTTTTTCATTAACATTCAGTGTATCTAATGAAAAATCAAGTTTCGACATCCAAACAGTAAGAATGAAAAATAAATGACAACAATCAGCTTTTTCGGACTTTTTATAGGCTGAAAAACCTGATTTTTGCTAACAACTATTGACTGAAAAGCAATCTCTCACTTTTCATGAACATTCAGTGTATCTCATAAAAAATCATGTTTTGACATCCAAACAGTAAGAATGTAAATTAAAATGCCATTTAGCTTTTTTTGAACTTTTTAGAATAAGAATCTTAATTTCTGCTTACAACATTGACTGAAAAGCAAACGTTTTTAACTTTTAATGAACATTCCAGTCATGATAAATAAAGTTTTTGACATCCAAACAATAAGAATGAAAAATTAAATTGTCATTAGCTTTTCGGACATTTTAGGCTGAAAAACCTGATTTTTGCTAAGAAATCTGAAAAAAAGCAAAGTTTTTCACTTTTCATGTACATTTCAGTGTATCTCATGAAAAATCAAGTTTTGACATCCAAACAGTAAAAATGACGACTAAGATAACATTTAGCTCTTTTGGGACTTTTTAGGCTGAAAACCTGATTTGTGCTAAGAACTCTGAATGAAAAGTAAACTTTTTCTTTTTTCATGAACATTCAGTGTATCTCATGAAAAATCAAGTTTTGACATCCAAACAATAAGAATGAAAAATAAAATGTCATTTAGCTTTTTCGGACATTTTAGGCTGAAAACCTGATTTTTGCTAAGAAATCTGAAGAAAAGTAAACTTTTTCACTTTTCATGTACATTTCAGTGTATCTCATGAAAATCAAGTTTTGACATCCAAACAGAAAAAATGACGATGAAAATAACATTTAGCTCTTTTGGGACTTTTTAGGCTGAAAACCTGATTTGTGCTAAGAACTCTGAAAAAAAGCAAAGTTTTTCACTTTTCATGTACATTTCAGTGTATCTCATGAAAAATCAAGTTTTGACATCCAAACAGTAAAAATGACGACTAAGATAACATTTAGCTCTTTTGGGACTTTTTAGGCTGAAAACCTGATTTTGTGCTAAGAACTCTGAATGAAAAGTAAACTTTTTCTTTTTTCATGAACATTCAGTGTATCTCATGAAAAATCAAGTTTTGACATCCAACCAGTAAGAATGTAAATTAAAATGTCATTTAGCTATTTTTGAACTTTTTAGAATAAGAACCTAATTTCTGCTTACAACATTGTCTGAAAAGCAAACGTTTTTAACTTTTAATGAACATTCCAGTCATGATAAATCAGTTTTGACATCCAACAAAAAGAATGAAAAATAAAATGTCATTTAGCTTTTTCGGACATTTTAGGCTGAAAACCTGATTTTGTGCTAAGAAATCTGAAGAAAAGTAAACTTTTTCACTTTTCATGTACATTTCAGTGTATCTCATGAAAAATCAAGTTTTGACATCTAAACAGTAAAAATGACGACTAAGATAACATTTAGCTCTTTTGGGACTTTTTAGGCTGAAAACCTGATTTGTGCTAAGAACTCTGAATGAAAAGTAAACTTTTTCTTTTTTCATGAACATTCAGTGTATCTCATGAAAAATCAAGTTTTGACATCCAACCAGTAAGAATGTAAATTAAAATGTCATTTAGCTATTTTTGAACTTTTTAGAATAAGAACCTTAATTTCTGATTACAACATTGACTGAAAGCAAACGTTTTAACTTTTAATGAACATTCCAGTCATGATAAATCAAGTTTTGACATCCAAACAATAAGAATGAAAAATAAAATGTCATTTAGCTTTTTCGGACATTTTAGGCTGAAAACCTGATTTTTGCTAAGAAATCTGAAGAAAAGTAAAACTTTTTTCACTTTTCATGTACATTTCAGTGTATCTCATGAAAAATCAAGTTTAAACATCCAAACAGTAAGAATGACGACTAAGATAACATTTAGCTCTTTTGGACTTTTTAGGCTCAGAACCAGATTTTTGCTAACAACTCTGAATGAAAAGCAAACTTTTTCTTTTTTCATTAACATTCAATGTATCTCATGAAAAATCAAGTTTTGACATCAAAACAGTAAAAATGACGACTAAGATAACATTTAGCTCTTTTGGGACTTTTTAGGCTGAAAACCTGATTTGTGCTAAGAGAACTCTGAAAAAAAGCAAAGTTTTTCACTTTTCATGTACATTTCAGTGTATCTCATGTAAAATCAAGTTTTGACATCCAAACAGTAAGAATGACGATGAAAATAACATTTAGCTTTTTTTGGACTTTTCAGTCTGAAAACATGATTTTTGCTAAGAAATCTGAAAAAAAGCAAAGTTTTTTCACTTTTCATGTACATATCAGTGTATCTCATGTAAAATCAAGTTTTGACATCCAAACAGTAAAAATGACGACTAAGATAACATTTAGCTCTTTTGGGACTTTTTAGGCTGAAAACCTGATTTTGTGCTAAGAACTCTGAAAAAAAGCAAAGTTTTTCACTTTTCATGTACATTTCAGTGTATCTCATGAAAAATCAAGTTTTGACATCCAAACAGTAAGAATGACGACTAAGATAACATTTAGCTCTTTTGGGACTTTTTAGGCTGAAAACCTGATTTGTGCTAAGAACTCTGAAAAAAAGCAAAGTTTTTCACTTTTCATGTACATATCAGTGAATCTCATGTAAAATCAAGTTTTGACATCCAAACAGTAAAAATGACGACTAAGATAACATTTAGCTCTTTGGGACTTTTTAGGCTGAAAACCTGATTTGTGCTAAGAACTCTGAAAAAAAAGCAAAGTTTTTCACTTTTCATGTACATTTCAGTGTATCTCATGAAAAATCAAGTTTTGACATCCAAACAGTAAGAATGACGACTAAGATAACATTTAGCTCTTTTGGGACTTTTTAGGCTGAAAACCTGATTTGTGCTAAGAACTCTGAAAAAAAAGCAAACTCTATCACTTTTCATGTACATTTCAGTGTATCTCATGTAAAATCAAGTTTTGACATCCAAACAGTAAGAATGACGATGAAAATAACATTTAGCTTTTTTTGGACTTTTCAGTCTGAAAACCTGATTTTTTGCTAAGAAATCTGAAAAAAAGCAAAGTTTTTCACTTTTCATGTACATTTCAGTGTATCTCATGAAAAATCAAGTTTTGACATCCAAACAGTAAAAATGACGACTAAGATAACATTTAGCTCTTTTGGACTTTTTAGGCTAGAAAACCTGATTTGTGCTAAGAACTCTGAATGAAAAGTAAACTTTTTCTTTTTCATGAACATTCAGTGTATCTCATGAAAAATCAAGTTTTGACATCCAACCAGTAAGAATGTAAATTAAAAATGTCATTTAGCTATTTTTGAACTTTTTAGAATAAGAACCTTAATTTCTGCTTACAACATTGACTGAAAAGCAAACGTTTTAACTTTTAATGAACATTCCAGTCATGATAAATCAAGTTTTGACATCCCAAACAATAAGAATGAAAAATAAAATGTCATTTAGCTTTTTCGGACATTTTAGGCTGAAAACCTGATTTTTGCTAAGAAATCTGAAGAAAAGTAAACTTTTTCACTTTTCATGTACATTTCAGTGTATCTCATGAAAAATCAAAGTTTAAACATCCAAACAGTAAGAATGACGACTAAGATAACATTTAGCTCTTTTGGGACTTTTTAGGCTCAGAACCAGATTTTTGCTAACAACTCTGAATGAAAAGCAAACTTTTCTTTTTTCATTAACATTCAATGTATCTCATGAAAAATCAAGTTTTGACATCAAAACAGTAAAAATGACGACTAAGATAACATTTAGCTCTTTTGGGACTTTTTTTTTAGGCTGAAAACCCTGATTTGTGCTAAGAACTCTGAAAAAAAGCAAAGTTTTTCACTTTTCATGTACATTTCAGTGTATCTCATGTAAAATCAAGTTTTGACATCCAAACAGTAAGAATGACGATGAAAATAACATTTAGCTTTTTTTTTGGACTTTTCAGTCTGAAAACACTGATTTTTTGCTAAGAAATCTGAAAAAAAGCAAAGTTTTTTCACTTTTCATGTACATATCAGTGTATCTCATGTAAAATCAAGTTTTGACATCCAAACAGTAAAAATGACGACTAAGATAACATTTAGCTTCTTTTGGGACTTTTTAGGCTGAAAACCTGATTTGTGCTAAGAACTCTGAAAAAAAGCAAAGTTTTCACTTTTCATGTACATTTCAGTGTATCTCATGAAAAATCAAGTTTTGACATCCAAACAGTAAGAATGACGACTAAGATAACATTTAGCTCTTTTGGGACTTTTTAGGCTGAAAACCTGATTTGTGCTAAGAACTCTGAAAAAAAAGCAAAGTTTTTTCACTTTTCATGTACATATCAGTGAATCTCATGTAAAATCAAGTTTTGACATCCAAACAGTAAAATGACGACTAAGATAACATTTAGCTCTTTTGGGACTTTTAGGCTGAAAACCTGATTTGTGCTAAGAACTCTGAAAAAAGCAAAGTTTTTCACTTTTCATGTACATTTCAGTGTATCTCATAAAAATCAAGTTTTGACATCCAAACAGTAAGAATGACGACTAAGATAACATTTAGCTCTTTGGGACTTTTTAGGCTGAAACCTGATTTGTGCTAAGAACTCTGAAAAAAAGCAAACTCTATCACTTTTCATGTACATTTCAGTGTATCTCATGTAAAATCAAGTTTTGACATCCAAACAGTAAGAATGACGATTGAAAATAACATTTAGCTTTTTTTGGACTTTTCAGTCTGAAAACCTGATTTTTGCTAAGAAATCTGAAAAAAAGCAAAGTTTTTCACTTTTCATGTACATTTCAGTGTATCTCATGAAAATCAAGTTTTGACATCCAAACAGTAAAATGACGACTAAGATAACATTTAGCTCTTTTGGGACTTTTTAGGCTGAAAACCTGATTTGTGCTAAGAACTCTGAATGAAAAGTAAACTTTTCTTTTTTCATGAACATTCAGTGTATCTCATGAAAAATCAAGTTTGACATCCAACCAGTAAGAATGTAAATTAAAATGTCATTTAGCTATTTTTGAACTTTTTAGAATAAGAACCTTAATTTCTGCTTACAACATTGACTGAAAAGCAAAACGTTTTAACTTTTAATGAACATTCCAGTCATGATAAATCAAGTTTTGACATCCAAACAATAAGAATGAAAAATAAAATGGTCATTTAGCTTTTTCGGACATTTTAGGCTGAAAACCTGATTTTTGCTAAGAAATCTGAAGAAAAGTAAACTTTTTCACTTTTTATGTACATTTCAGTGTATCTCATGAAAAAATCAAGTTTTGACATCCAAACAGAAAAAATGACGATGAAAATAAACATTTAGCTTTTTTTTAGACTTTTTAGGGCTGAAAACCTGATTTTTGCTAAGAAATCTCAAGAAAAGTAAACTTTTTCACTTTTTATGTACATTTCAGTGTATCTCATAAAAAATCAAGTTTTGACATCCAAACAGTAAAAATGACGACTAAGATAACATTTAGCTCTTTTGGGACTTTTTAGGCTGAAAACCTGATTTGTGCTAAGAACTCTGAAAAAAAGCAAAGTTTTTCACTTTTCATGTACATTTCAGTGTATCTCATGGTAAAATCAAGTTTTGACATCCAAACAGTAAGAATGACGATGTGAAATAACATTAGCTTTTTTGGACTTTTCAGACTGAAAACCCTGATTTTTGCTAAGAAATCTGAAAAAAAGCAAAGTTTTTCACTTTTCATGTACATTTCAGTGTATCTCATGTAAAATCAAGTTTTGACATCCAAACAGTAAAAAATGACGACTAAGATAACATTTAGCTCTTTGGGACTTTTTAGGCTGAAAACCTGATTTGTGCTAAGAACTCTGACTGAAAAGCAAACTTTTTTCACTTTTCATGTACATTTCAGTGTATCTCATGAAAAATCAAGTTTTAACATCCAAACAGTAAAAATGACGACTAAGATAACATTTAGCTCTTTTGGGACTTTTTAGGCTCAGAACCTGATTTGTGCTAAGAACTCTGAATGAAAAGTAAACTTTTTCTTTTTTCATGAACATTCAGTGTATCTCATGAAAAATCAAGTTTTAACATCCAACCAGTAAGAATGTAAATTAAAATGTCATTTAGCTTTTTTTGAACTTTTAGAATAAGAACCTTAATTTTCTGCTTACAACATTGACTGAAAAGCAAACGTTTTAACTTTTAATGAACATTCCAGTCATGATAAATCAAGTTTTGACATCCAAACAATAAGAATGAAAAATAAAATGTCATTTAGCTTTTCGGACATTTTAGGCTGAAAACCTGATTTTTGCTAAGAAATCTGAAGAAAAGCAAACTTTTTCACTTTTCATGTACATTTCAGTGTATCTCATGAAAAATCAAGTTTAAACATCCAAACAGTAAGAATGACGACTAAGATAACATTTAGCTCTTTTGGGACTTTTTAGGCTCAGAACCAGATTTTTGCTAACAACTCTGAATGAAAAGCAAACTTTTTCTTTTTTCATTAACATTCAATGTATCTCATGAAAAATCAAGTTTGACATCAAAACAGTAAAAATGACGACTAAGATAACATTTAGCTCTTTTGGGACTTTTTTAGGCTCAGAACCAGATTTTTGCTAACAACTCTGAATGAAAAGCAAACTTTTTCTTTTTCATTAACATTCAATGTATCTCATGAAAAATCAAGTTTTGACATCAAAACAGTAAAAATGACGACTAAGATAACATTTAGCTCTTTTGGGACTTTTTAGGCTGAAAACCTGATTTGTGCTAAGACTCTGAAAAAAAGCAAAGTTTTTCACTTTTCATGTACATTTCAGTGTATCTCATGTAAAATCAAGTTTTGACATCCAAACAGTAAGACTGACGATGAAAACAACATTTAGCTTTTTTTGGACTTTTCAGACTGAAAACCTGATTTTTGCTAAGAAATCTGAAAAAAAGCAAAGTTTTTCACTTTTCATGTACATTTCAGTGTATCTCATGTAAAATCAAGTTTTGACATCCAAACAGTAAAAATGACGACTAAGATAACATTTAGCTCTTTTGGACTTTTTAGGCTGAAAACCTGATTTGTGCTAAGAACTCTGAATGAAAAGTAAACTTTTTCTTTTTTCATGAACATTCAGTGTATCTCATGAAAAATCAAGTTTTGACATCCAACCAGTAAGAATGTAAATTAAATGTCATTTAGCTTTTTTTTAACTTTTAGAATAAGAACCTTAATTCCTGCTTACAACATTGACTGAAAAGCAAACGTTTTAACTTTTAATGAACATTCCAGTCATGATTAATCAAGTTTTGACATCCAAACAATAATAATGAAAAATAAAATGTCATTTAGCTTTTTCGGACATTTTAGGCTGAAAACCTGATTTTTGCTAAGAAATCTGAAGAAAAGTAAACTTTTTCACTTTTCATGTACATTTCAGTGTATCTCATGAAAAATCAAGTTTTGACATCCAAACAGTAAGAATGACGACTAAAATAACATTTAGCTCTTTGGGACTTTTTAGGCTGAAAACCTGATTTGTGCTAAGAACTCTGAATGAAAAGTAAACTTTTTCTTTTTCATGAACATTCAGGTATCTCATGAAAAATCAAGTTTTGACATCCAACCAGTAAGAATGTAAATTAAAATGTCATTTAGCTATTTTTGAACTTTTTAGAATAAGAACCTTAATTTCTGCTTACAACATTGACTGAAAAGCAAACGTTTTAACTTTTAATGAACATTCCAGTCATGATAAATCAAGTTTTGACATCCAAACAATAAGAATGAAAAATAAAATGTCATTTAGCTTTTTCGGACATTTTAGGCTGAAAACCTGATTTTTGCTAAGAAATCTGAAGAAAAGTAAACTTTTTCACTTTTCATGTACATTTCAGTGTATCTCATGAAAAATCAAGTTTAAACATCCAAACAGTAAGAATGACGACTAAGATAACATTTAGCTCTTTTGGGACTTTTTAGGCTCGAACCAGATTTTTGCTAACAACTCTGAATGAAAAGCAAACTTTTTCTTTTTCATTAACATTCAATGTATCTCATGAAAAATCAAGTTTTGACATCAAAACAGTAAAAATGACGACTAAGATAACATTTAGCTCTTTTGGGACTTTTAGGCTGAAACCTGATTTGTGCTAAGAACTCTGAAAAAAAGCAAAGTTTTTCACTTTTCATGTACATTTCAGTGTATCTCATGTAAAATCAAGTTTTGACATCCAAACAGTAAGAATGACGATGAAAATAACATTTAGCTTTTTTGGACTTTTCAGTCTGAAAACATGATTTTTGCTAAGAAATCTGAAAAAAAGCAAAGTTTTTTCACTTTTCATGTACATATCAGTGTATCTCATGTAAAATCAAGTTTTGACATCCAAACAGTAAAAATGACGACTAAGATAACATTTAGCTCTTTTGGGACTTTTTAGGCTGAAAAACCTGATTTGTGCTAAGAACTCTGAAAAAAAGCAAAGTTTTTCACCTTTTCATGTACATTTCAGTGTATCTCATGAAAAATCAGTTTTTGACATCCAAACAGTAAGAATGACGACTAAGATAACATTTAGCTCTTTTGGGACTTTTTAGGCTGAAAACCTGATTTGTGCTAAGAACTCTGAAAAAAAGCAAAGTTTTTCACTTTTCATGTACATATCAGTGAATCTCATGTAAAATCAAGTTTTGACATCCAAACAGTAAAAATGACGACTAAGATAACATTTAGCTCTTTTGGGACTTTTTAGGCTGAAAACCTGATTTGTGCTAAGAACTCTGAAAAAAGCAAAGTTTTTTCACTTTCATGTACATTTCAGTGTATCTCATGAAAAATCAAGTTTTGACATCCAAACAGTAAGAATGACGACTAAGATAACATTTAGCTCTTTTGGGACTTTTTAGGCTGAAAACCTGATTTGTGCTAAGAACTCTGAAAAAAAGCAAACTCTATCACTTTTTCATGTACATTTCAGTGTATCTCATGTAAAATCAAGTTTTTGACATCCAAACAGTAAGAATGACGATGAAAATAACATTTAGCTTTTTTTGGACTTTTCAGTCTGAAAACCTGATTTTTGCTAAGAAATCTGAAAAAAAGCAAAGTTTTTCACTTTTCATGTACATTTCAGTGTATCTCATGAAAAATCAAGTTTTGACATCCAAACAGTAAAAATGACGACTAAGATAACATTTAGCTCTTTTGGGACTTTTTAGGCTGAAAACCTGATTTGTGCTAAGAACTCTGAATGAAAAGTAAACTTTTTCTTTTTTCATGAACATTCAGTGTATCTCATGAAAAATCAAGTTTTGACATCCAACCAGTAAGAATGTAAATTAAAATGTCATTTAGCTATTTTTGAACTTTTTAGAATAAGAACCTTAATTTCTGCTTACAACATTGACTGAAAAGCAAACGTTTTAACTTTTTAATGAACATTCCAGTCATGATAAATCAAGTTTTGACATCCAAACAATAAGAATGAAAAATAAAATGTCATTTAGCTTTTTCGGACATTTTAGGCTGAAAAACCTGATTTTTGCTAAGAAATCTGAAGAAAAGTAAACTTTTTCACTTTTCATGTACATTTCAGTGTATCTCATGAAAAATCAAGTTTAAACATCCAAACAGTAAGAATGACGACTAAGATAACATTTAGCTCTTTTGGGACTTTTTAGGCTCAGAACCAGATTTTTGCTAACAACTCTGAATGAAAAGCAAACTTTTTCTTTTTTCATTAACATTCAATGTATCTCATGAAAATCAAGTTTTGACATCAAAACAGTAAAAATGACGACTAAGATAACATTTAGCTCTTTTGGGACTTTTTAGGCTGAAAACCTGATTTGTGCTAAGAACTCTGAAAAAAAGCAAAGTTTTTCACTTTTCATGTACATTTCAGTGTATCTCATGTAAAATCAAGTTTTGACATCCAAACAGTAAGAATGACGATGAAAATAACATTTAGCTTTTTTTTGGACTTTTCAGTCTGAAAACATGATTTTTGCTAAGAAATCTGAAAAAAAGCAAAGTTTTTCACTTTTCATGTACATATCAGTGTATCTCATGTAAAATCAAGTTTTGACATCCAAACAGTAAGAATGACGACTAAGATAACATTTAGCTCTTTTGGGACTTTTTAGGCTGAAAACCTGATTTGTGCTAAGAACTCTGAAAAAAAGCAAACTCTATCACTTTTCATGTACATTTCAGTGTATCTCATGTAAAATCAAGTTTTGACATCCAAACAGTAAGAATGACGATGAAAATTACATTTAGCTTTTTTTGGACTTTTCAGTCTGAAAACATGATTTTTGCTAAGAAATCTGAAAAAAAGCAAAGTTTTTTCACTTTTCATGTACATTTCAGTGTATCTCATGTAAAATCAAGTTTTGACATCCAAACAGTAAGAATGACGGACTAAGATAACATTTAGCTCTTTTGGACTTTTTAGGCTGAAAACCTGATTTGTGCTAAGAACTCTGAATGAAAGTAAACTTTTTCTTTTTTCATGAACATTCAGTGTATCTCATGAAAAATCAAGTTTTGACATCCAACCAGTAAGAATGTAAATTAAAATGTCATTTAGCTATTTTTGAACTTTTTAGAATAAGAACCTTAATTTCTGCTTACAACATTGACTGAAAAGCAAACGTTTTAACTTTTAATGAACATTCCAGTCATGATAAATCAAGTTTTGACATCCAAACAATAAGAATGAAAAATAAAATGTCATTTAGCTTTTTCGGACATTTTAGGCTGAAAACCTGATTTTTGCTAAGAAATCTGAAGAAAAGTAAACTTTTTCACTTTTCATGTACATTTCAGTGTATCTCATAAAAAATCAAGTTTTGACATCCAAACAGTAAGAATGACGATGAAAATAACATTTAGCTTTTTTTGGACTTTTCAGACTGAAAACCTGATTTTTGCTAAGAAATCTGAAAAAAAGCAAAGTTTTTCACTTTTCATGTACATTTCAGTGTATCTCATGTAAAATCAAGTTTTGACATCCAAACAGTAAAAATGACGACTAAGATAACATTTAGCTCTTTTGGGACTTTTTAGGCTGAAAACCTGATTTGTGCTAAGAACTCTGACTGAAAAGCAAACTTTTTCACTTTTCATGTACATTTCAGTGTATCTCATGAAAAATCAAGTTTTAACATCCAAACAGTAAAATGACGACTAAGATAACATTTAGCTCTTTTGGGACTTTTTAGGCTCAGAACCTGATTTGTGCTAAGAACTCTGAATGAAAAGTAAACTTTTTCTTTTTTCATGAACATTCAGTGTATCTCATGAAAAATCAAGTTTTAACATCCAACCAGTAAGAATGTAAATTAAAATGTCATTTAGCTTTTTTTGAACTTTTTAGAATAAGAACCTTAATTTCTGCTTACAACATTGACTGAAAAGCAAACGTTTTAACTTTTAATGAACATTCCAGTCATGATAAATCAAGTTTTGACATCCAAACAATAATAATGAAAAATAAAATGTCATTTAGCTTTTTCGGACATTTTAGGCTGAAAACCTGATTTGTGCTAAGAACTCTGAATGAAAAGTAAACTTTTTCTTTTTTCATGAACATTCAGTGTATCTCATGAAAAATCAAGTTTTGACATCCAACCAGTAAGAATGTAAATTAAAATGTCATTTAGCTTTTTTGAACTTTTTAGAATAAGAACCTTAATTTCTGCTTACAACATTGACTGAAAAGCAACGTTTTAACTTTTAATGAACATTCCAGTCATGATTAATCAAGTTTTGACATCCAAACAATAATAATGAAAAATTAAAAGTCATTTAGCTTTTTCGGACATTTTAGGCTGAAAACCTGATTTTTGCTAAGAAATCTGAAGAAAAGCAAACTTTTTCACTTTTCATGTACATTTCAGTGTATCTCATGAAAATTCAAGTTTTGACATCCAAAAAGTAAGAATGACGACTAAAATAACATTTAGCTTTTTTTAGACTTTTTAGGCTCAGAACCTGATTTTTGATAACAACTTTGAATAAAAAGTAAACTTTTTATTTTTTCATTAACATTCAGTGTATCTAATGAAAAATCAAGTTTCGACATCCAAACAGTAAGAATGAAAAATAAAATGACAACAATCAGCTTTTTCGGACTTTTTATAGGCTGAAAACCTGATTTTTGCTAACAACTTTGACTGAAAAGCAAATCTCTCACTTTTCATGAACATTCAGTGTATCTCATAAAAAATCATGTTTTGACATCCAAACAGTAAGAATGTAAATTAAAATGCCATTTAGCTTTTTTTGAACTTTTTTAGAATAAGAATCTTAATTTCTGCTTACAACATTGACTGAAAAGCAAACGTTTTAACTTTTAATGAACATTCCAGTCATGATAAATAAAGTTTTGACATCCAAACAATAATAATGAAAAATAAATTGTATTTAGCTTTTTCGGACATTTTAGGCTGAAAACCTGATTTTTGCTAAGAAATCTGAAAAAAAGCAAAGTTTTTCACTTTTCATGTACATTTCAGTGTATCTCATGAAAAATCAAGTTTTGACATCCAAACAGAAAAAATGACGACTAAGATAACATTTAGCTCTTTTGGGACTTTTTAGGCTGAAAACCTGATTTGTGCTAAGAACTCTGAATGAAAAGTAAACTTTTTCTTTTTTCATGAACATTCAGTGTATCTCATGAAAAATCAAGTTTTGACATCCAAACAATAAGAATGAAAAATAAAATGTCATTTAGCTTTTTCGGACATTTTAGGCTGAAAACCTGATTTTTGCTAAGAAATCTGAAGAAAAGTAAACTTTTTCACTTTTCATGTACATTTCAGTGTATCTCATGAAAAATCAAGTTTTGACATCCAAACAGAAAAAATGACGATGAAAATAACATTTAGCTTTTTTTTAGACTTTTTAGGCTGAAAACCTGATTTTTGCTAAGAAATCTGAAGAAAAGTAAACTTTTTCACTTTTTATGTACATTTCAGTGTATCTCATAAAAAATCAAGTTTTGACATCCAAACAGTAAAAATGACGACTAAGATAACATTTAGCTCTTTTGGGACTTTTTAGGCTGAAAACCTGATTTGTGCTAAGAACTCTGAAAAAAAGCAAAGTTTTTCACTTTTCATGTACATTTCAGTGTATCTCATGTAAAATCAAGTTTTGACATCCAAACAGTAAGACTGACGATGAAAACAACATTTAGCTTTTTTTGGGACTTTTTAGGCTGAAAACCTGATTTTTGCTAAGAAATCTGAAAAAAAGCAAAGTTTTTCACTTTTCATGTACATTTCAGTGTATCTCATGTAAAATCAAGTTTTGACATCCAAACAGTAAAAAATGACGACTAAGATAACATTTAGCTCTTTTGGGACTTTTTAGGATGAAAACCTGATTTGTGCTAAGAACTCTGACTGAAAAGCAAACTTTTTCACTTTTCATGTACATTCAGTGTATCTCATGAAAAATCAAGTTTTAACATCCAACCAGTAGAATGTAAATTAAAATGTCATTTAGCTTTTTTTGAATTTTTTAGAATAAGAACCTTAATTTCTGCTTACAACATTGACTGAAAAGCAAACGTTTTAACTTTTAATGAACATTCCAGTCATGATAAATTAAGTTTTGACATCCAAACAATAAGAATGAAAAATAAAATGTCATTTAGCTTTTTCGGACATTTTAGGCTGAAAACCTGATTTGTGCTAAGAACTCTGAATGAAAAGTAAACTTTTTCTTTTTCATGAACATTCAGTGTATCTCATGAAAAATCAAGTTTTGACATCCAACCAGTAAGAATGTAAATTAAAATGTCATTTAGCTTTTTTTTAACTTTTTAGAATAAGAACCTTAATTCCTGCTTACAACATTGACTGAAAAGCAAACGTTTTAACTTTTAATGAACATTCCAGTCATGATTAATCAAGTTTTGACATCCAAACAATAATAATGAAAAATAAAATGTCATTTAGCTTTTTCGGACATTTTAGGCTGAAAACCTGATTTTTGCTAAGAAATCTGAAGAAAAGTAAACTTTTTCACTTTTCATGTACATTTCAGTGTATCTCATGAAAAATCAAGTTTTGACATCCAAACAGTAAGAATGACGACTAAAATAACATTTAGCTCTTTTGGGACTTTTTAGGCTGAAAACCTGATTTGTGCTAAGAACTCTGAATGAAAAGTAAACTTTTTCTTTTTCATGAACATTCAGTGTATCTCATGAAAAATCAAGTTTTGACATCCAACCAGTAAGAATGTAAATTAAAATGTCATTTAGCTATTTTTGAACTTTTTAGAATAAGAACCTTAATTTCTGCTTACAACATTGACTGAAAGCAACGTTTTAACTTTTAATGAACATTCCAGTCATGATAAATCAAGTTTTGACATCCAAACAATAAGAATGAAAAATAAAATGTCATTTAGCTTTTTCGGACATTTTAGGCTGAAAACCTGATTTTTGCTAAGAAATCTGAAGAAAAGTAAACTTTTTCACTTTTCATGTACATTTCAGTGTATCTCATGAAAAATCAAGTTTAAACATCCAAACAGTAAGAATGACGACTAGATAACATTTAGCTCTTTTGGGACTTTTTAGGCTCAGAACCAGATTTTTGCTAACAACTCTGAATGAAAAGCAAACTTTTTCTTTTTTCATTAACATTCAATGTATCTCATGAAAAATCAAGTTTTGACATCAAAACAGTAAAAATGACGACTAAGATAACATTTAGCTCTTTTGGGACTTTTTAGGCTGAAAACCTGATTTGTGCTAAGAACTCTGAAAAAAAGCAAAGTTTTTCACTTTTCATGTACATTTCAGTGTATCTCATGTAAAATCAAGTTTTGACATCCAAACAGTAAGAATGACGATGAAAATAACATTTAGCTTTTTTTGGACTTTTCAGTCTGAAAACATGATTTTTGCTAAGAAATCTGAAAAAAAGCAAAGTTTTTCACTTTTCATGTACATATCAGTGTATCTCATGTAAAATCAAGTTTTGACATCCAAACAGTAAAATGACGACTAAGATAACATTTAGCTCTTTTGGGACTTTTTAGGCTGAAAAACCTGATTTGTGCTAAGAACTCTGAAAAAAAGCAAAGTTTTTCACTTTTCATGTACATTTCAGTGTATCTCATGAAAAATCAAGTTTTGACATCCAACAGTAAGAATGACGACTAAGATAACATTTAGCTCTTTTGGGACTTTTTAGGCTGAAAACCTGATTTGTGCTAAGAACTCTGAAAAAAAGCAAAGTTTTTCACTTTTCATGTACATATCAGTGAATCTCATGTAAAATCAAGTTTTGGACATCCAAACAGTAAAAATGGACGACTAAGATAACATTTAGCTCTTTTGGGACTTTTTAGGCTGAAAACCTGATTTGTGCTAAGAACTCTGAAAAAAAGCAAAGTTTTTCACTTTTCATGTACATTTCAGTGTATCTCATGAAAAATCAAGTTTTGACATCCAAACAGTAAGAATGACGACTAAGATAACATTTAGCTCTTTTGGGACTTTTTAGGCTGAAAACCTGATTTGTGCTAAGAACTCTGAAAAAAAGCAAACTCTATCACTTTTCATGTACATTTCAGTGTATCTCATGTAAAATCAAGTTTGACATCCAAACAGTAAGAATGACGATGAAAATAACATTTAGCTTTTTTTGGACTTTTCAGTCTGAAAACCTGATTTTTGCTAAGAAATCTGAAAAAAAGCAAAGTTTTTCACTTTTCATGTACATTTCAGTGTATCTCATGAAAAATCAAGTTTTTGACATCCAAACAGTAAAATGACGACTAAGATAACATTTAGCTCTTTGGGACTTTTTAGGCTGAAAACCTGATTTGTGCTAAGAACTCTGAATGAAAAGTAAACTTTTTCTTTTTTCATGAACATTCAGTGTATCTCATGAAAAATCAAGTTTTGACATCCAACCAGTAAGAATGTAAATTAAAATGTCATTTAGCTATTTTTGAACTTTTAGAATAAGAACCTTAATTTCTGCTTACAACATTGACTGAAAAGCAAACGTTTTAACTTTTAATGAACATTCCAGTCATGATAAATCAAGTTTTGACATCCAAACAATAAGAATGAAAAATAAAATGTCATTTAGCTTTTTCGGACATTTTAGGCTGAAAACCTGATTTTTGCTAAGAAATCTGAAGAAAAGTAACTTTTTCACTTTTCATGTACATTTCAGTGTATCTCATGAAAAATCAAGTTAAACATCCAAACAGTAAGAATGACGACTAAGATAACATTTAGCTCTTTTGGGACTTTTTAGGCTCAGAACCAGATTTTTGCTAACAACTCTGAATGAAAAGCAAACTTTTTCTTTTTTCATAACATTCAATGTATCTCATGAAAAATCAAGTTTTGACATCAAACAGTAAAAATGAACGACTAAGATAACATTTAGCTCTTTTGGGACTTTTAGGCTGAAACCTGATTTGTGCTAAGAACTCTTGAAAAAAAGCAAAGTTTTCACTTTTCATGTACATTTCAGTGTATCTCATGTAAAATCAAGTTTTGACATCCAAACAGTAAGAATGACGATGAAAATAACATTTAGCTTTTTTTGGACTTTTCAGTCTGAAAACATGATTTTTGCTAAGAAATCTGAAAAAAAGCAAAGTTTTTCACTTTTCATGTACATATCAGTGTATCTCATGTAAAATCAAGTTTTGACATCCAAACAGTAAAAATGACGGACTAAGATAACATTTAGCTCTTTTGGGACTTTTTAGGCTGAAAACCTGATTTGTGCTAAGAACTCTGAAAAAAAGCAAACTCTATCACTTTTCATGTACATTTCAGTGTATCTCATGTAAATCAAGTTTTGACATCCAAACAGTAAGAATGACGATGAAAATTACATTTAGCTTTTTTTTGGACTTTTCAGTCTGAAAACATTGATTTTTGCTAAGAAATCTGAAAAAAAGCAAAGTTTTTCACTTTTCATGTACATTTCAGTGTATCTCATGTAAAATCAAGTTTTGACATCCAAACAGTAAGAATGACGACTAAGATAACATTTAGCTCTTTGGGACTTTTTAGGCTGAAAACCTGATTTGTGCTAAGAACTCTGAATGAAAAGTAAACTTTTTCTTTTTTCATGAACATTCAATGTATCTCATGAAAAATCAAGTTTGAAATCCAACCAGTAAGAATGTAAATTAAAATGTCATTTAGCTATTTTTGAACTTTTTAGAATAAGAACCTTAATTTCTGCTTACAACATGACTGAAAAGCAAACGTTTTAACTTTTAATGAACATTCCAGTCATGATAATCAAGTTTTGACATCCAAACAATAAGAATGAAAAATAAAATGTCATTTAGCTTTTTCGGACATTTTAGGCTGAAAACCTGATTTTGCTAAGAAATCTGAAGAAAAGTAAACTTTTTCACTTTTCATGTACATTTCAGTGTATCTCATAAAAAATCAAGTTTTGACATCCAAACAGTAAAATGACGACTAAGATAACATTTAGCTCTTTTGGGACTTTTTAGGCTGAAAACCTGATTTGTGCTAAGAACTCTGAAAAAAAGCAAGTTTTTCCACTTTCATGTACATTTCAGTGTATCTCATGTAAAATCAAGTTTTGACATCCAAACAGTAAGAATGACGATGAAAATAACATTTAGCTTTTTTTGGACTTTTCAGACTGAAAACCTGATTTTTGCTAAGAAATCTGAAAAAAAGCAAAGTTTTTCACTTTTCATGTACATTTCAGTGTATCTCATGTAAAATCAAGTTTTGACATCCAAACAGTAAAAATGACGACTAAGATAACATTTAGCTCTTTTGGGACTTTTTAGGCTGAAAACCTGATTTGTGCTAAGAACTCTGACTGAAAAGCAAACTTTTTCACTTTTCATGTACATTTCAGTGTATCTCATGAAAAATCAAGTTTTAACATCCAAACAGTAAAAATGACGACTAAGATAACATTTAGCTCTTTTGGGACTTTTTAGGCTCAGAACCTGATTTGTGCTAAGAACTCTGAATGAAAAGTAAACTTTTTCTTTTTTCATGAACATTCAGTGTATCTCATGAAAATCAAGTTTTAACATCCAACCAGTAAGAATGTAAATTAAAATGTCATTTAGCTTTTTTTGAACTTTTTAGAATAAGAACCTTAATTTCTGCTTACAACATTGACTGAAAAGCAAACGTTTTAACTTTTAATGAACATTCCAGTCATGATAAATCAAGTTTTGACATCCAAACAATAATAATGAAAAATAAAATGTCATTTAGCTTTTTCGGACATTTTAGGCTGAAAACCTGATTTGTGCTAAGAACTCTGAATGAAAAGTAAACTTTTTCTTTTTTCATGAACATTCAGTGTATCTCATGAAAAATCAAGTTTTGACATCCAACCAGTAAGAATGTAAATTAAAATGTCATTTAGCTTTTTTTGAACTTTTTAGAATAAGAACCTTAATTTCTGCTTACAACATTGACTGAAAGCAAACGTTTTAACTTTAATGAACATTCCAGTCATGATTAATCAAGTTTTGACATCCAAACAATAATAATGAAAAATTAAAAGTCATTTAGCTTTTTCGGACATTTTAGGCTGAAAAACCTGATTTTTGCTAAGAAATCTGAAGAAAAGCAACTTTTTCACTTTTCATGTACATTTTCAGTGTATCTCATGAAAATTCCAAGTTTTGACATCCAAAAAGTAAGAATGACGACTAAAATAACATTTAGCTTTTTTTAGACTTTTTAGGCTCAGAACCTGATTTTTGATAACAACTTTGAATAAAAAGTAAACTTTTTATTTTTTCATTAACATTCAGTGTATCTAATGAAAAATCAAGTTTCGACATCCAAACAGTAAGAATGAAAAATAAAATGACAACAATCAGCTTTTTCGGACTTTTTATAGGCTGAAAACCTGATTTTTGCTAACAACTTTGACTGAAAAGCAAATCTCTCACTTTTCATGAACATTCAGTGTATCTCATAAAAAATCATGTTTTGACATCCAAAACAGTAAGAATGTAAATTAAAATGCCATTTAGCTTTTTTTGAACTTTTTAGAATAAGAATCTTAATTTCTGCTTACAACATTGACTGAAAAGCAAACGTTTTAACTTTTAATGAACATTCCAGTCATGATAAATAAAGTTTTGACATCCAAACAATAAGAATGAAAAATAAATTGTCATTTAGCTTTTTCGGACATTTTAGGCTGAAAACCTGATTTTTGCTAAGAAATCTGAAAAAAAGCAAAGTTTTTCACTTTTCATGTACATTTCAGTGTATCTCATGAAAAATCAAGTTTTGACATCCAAACAGAAAAAATGACGACTAAGATAACATTTAGCTCTTTTGGGACTTTTTAGGCTGAAAACCTGATTTGTGCTAAGAACTCTGAATGAAAAGTAAACTTTTTCTTTTTCATGAACATTCAGTGTATCTCATGAAAAATCAAGTTTTGACATCCAAACAATAAGAATGAAAAATAAAATGTCATTTAGCTTTTTCGGACATTTTAGGCTGAAAACCTGATTTTTGCTAAGAAATCTGAAGAAAAGTAAACTTTTTCACTTTTCATGTACATTTTCAGTGTATCTCATGAAAAATCAAGTTTTGACATCCAAACAGAAAAATGACGATGAAAATAACATTTAGCTTTTTTTTAGACTTTTTAGGCTGAAAACCTGATTTTTGCTAAGAAATCTGAAGAAAAGTAAAACTTTTTAACTTTTTATGTACATTTCAGTGTATCTCATAAAAAATCAAGTTTTGACATCCAAACAGTAAAAATGACGACTAAGATAACATTTAGCTCTTTTGGGACTTTTTAGGCTGAAAACCTGATTTGTGCTAAGAACTCTCTGAAAAAAAGCAAAGTTTTTCACTTTTCATGTACATTTCAGTGTATCTCATGTAAAATCAAGTTTTGACATCCCAAACAGTAAGACTGACGATGAAAAACACATTTAGCTTTTTTTGGACTTTTCAGACTGAAAACCTGATTTTTGCTAAGAAATCTGAAAAAAAGCAAAGTTTTTCACTTTTCATGTACATTTCAGTGTATCTCATGTAAAATCAAGTTTTGACATCCAAACAGTAAAAATGACGACTAAGATAACATTTAGCTCTTTGGGACTTTTTAGGATGAAAACCTGATTTGTGCTAAGAATCTGAACTGAAAAGCAAACTTTTTCACTTTTCATGTACATTTCAGTGTATCTCATGAAAAATCAAGTTTTAACATCCAACCAGTAAGAATGTAAATTAAAATGTCATTTAGCTTTTTTTGAATTTTTTAGAATAAGAACCTTAATTTCTGCTTACAACATTGACTGAAAAGCAAACGTTTTTAACTTTTATGAACATTCCAGTCATGATAAATTAAGTTTTGACATCCAAACAATAAGAATGAAAAATAAAATGTCATTTAGCTTTTTCGGACATTTTAGGCTGAAAACCTGATTTGTGCTAAGAACTCTGAATGAAAAGTAAACTTTTTCTTTTTTCATGAACATTCAGTGTATCTCATGAAAAATCAAGTTTTGACATCCAACCAGTAAGAATGTAAATTAAAATGTCATTTAGCTTTTTTTTAAACTTTTTAGAATAAGAACCTTAATTCCTGCTTACAACATTGACTGAAAAGCAAACGTTTTTAACTTTTAATGAACATTCCAGTCATGATTAATCAAGTTTTGACATCCAAACAATAATAATGAAAATAAAATGTCATTTAGCTTTTCGGACATTTTAGGCTGAAAACCTGATTTTTGCTAAGAAATCTGAAGAAAAAGTAACTTTTTCACTTTCATGTACATTTCAGTGTATCTCATGAAAAATCAAGTTTTGACATCCAAACAGTAAGAATGACGACTAAAATAACATTTAGCTCTTTGGGACTTTTTAGGCTGAAAACCTGATTTGTGCTAAGAACTCTGAATGAAAAGTAAACTTTTTCTTTTTCATGAACATTCAGTGTATCTCATGAAAAATCAAGTTTTGACATCCAACCAGTAAGAATGTAAATTAAAATGTCATTTAGCTATTTTTGAACTTTTTAGAATAAGAACCTAATTCTGCTTACAACATTGACTGAAAAGCAAAACGTTTTAACTTTTAATGAAACATTCCAGTCATGATAAATCAAGTTTTGACATCCAAACAATAAGAATGAAAAATAAAATGTCATTTAGCTTTTTCGGACATTTTAGGCTGAAAACCTGATTTTTGCTAAGAAATCTGAAGAAAAGTAAACTTTTTCACTTTTCATGTACATTTCAGTGGTATCTCATGAAAATCAAGTTTTAACATCCAAACAGTAAGAATGACGACTAAGATAACATTTAGCTCTTTTGGGACTTTTTAGGCTCAGAACCAGATTTTTGCTAACAACTCTGAATGAAAAGCAAACTTTTTCTTTTTTCATTAACATTCAATGTATCTCATGAAAAATCAAGTTTTGACATCAAAACAGTAAAAATGACGACTAAGATAACATTTAGCTCTTTTGGGACTTTTTAGGCTGAAAACCTGATTTGTGCTAAGAACTCTGAAAAAAAGCAAAGTTTTCACTTTTCATGTACATTTCAGTGTATCTCATGTAAAATCAAGTTTTGACATCCAAACAGTAAGAATGACGATGAAAATAACATTTAGCTTTTTTTGGAACTTTTCAGTCTGAAAACATGATTTTTGCTAAGAAATCTGAAAAAAAAGCAAAGTTTTTCACTTTTCATGTACATATCAGTGTATCTCATGTAAAATCAAGTTTTGAACATCCAAACAGTAAAAATGACGACTAAGATAACATTTAGCTCTTTTGGGACTTTTTAGGCCTGAAAACCTGATTTGTGCTAAGAACTCTGAAAAAAAGCAAAGTTTTTCACTTTTCATGTACATTTCAGTGTATCTCATGAAAAATCAAGTTTTGACATCCAAACAGTAAGAATGCGACTAAGATAACATTTAGCTCTTTTGGGACTTTTTAGGCTGAAAACCTGATTTGTGCTAAGAACTCTGAAAAAAAAGCAAAGTTTTTCACTTTTCATGTACATATCAGTGAATCTCATGTAAAATCAAGTTTTGACATCCAAACAGTAAAAATGACGACTAAGATAACATTAGCTCTTTTGGGACTTTTTAGGCTGAAAACCTGATTTGTGCTAAGAACTCTGAAAAAAAGCAAAGTTTTTCACTTTTCATGTACATTTCAGTGTATCTCATGAAAAATCAAGTTTTGACATCCAAACAGTAAGAATGACGACTAAGATAACATTTAGCTCTTTTGGGAACTTTTAGGCTGAAAACCTGATTTGTGCTAGAACTCTGAAAAAAAGCAAACTCTAATCACTTTTCATGTACATTTCAGTGTATCTCATGTAAAATCAAGTTTTGACATCCAAACAGTAAGAATGACGATGAAAATAACATTTAGCTTTTTTTGGACTTTTCAGTCTGAAAACCTGATTTTTTGCTAAGAAATCTGAAAAAAAAGCAAAGTTTTTCACTTTTCATGTACATTTCAGTGTATCTCATGAAAAATCAAGTTTTGACATCCAAACAGTAAAAATGACGACTAAGATAACATTTAGCTCTTTTGGGACTTTTTAGGCTGAAAACCTGATTTGTGCTAAGAACTCTGAATGAAAAGTAAACTTTTTCTTTTTTTCATGAACATTCAGTGTATCTCATGAAAATCAAGTTTTGACATCCAACCAGTAAGAATGTAAATTAAAATGTCATTTAGCTATTTTTGAACTTTTTAGAATAAGAACCTTAATTTCTGCTTACAACATTGACTGAAAAGCAAACGTTTAACTTTTAATGAACATTCCAGTCATGATAAATCAAGTTTTGACATCCAAACAATAAGAATGAAAAATAAAATTGTCATTTAGCTTTTTTCGGACATTTTAGGCTGAAAACCTGATTTTTGCTAAGAAATCTGAAAGAAAAGTAAACTTTTTTCACTTTTTCATGTACATTTCAGTGTATCTCATGAAAAATCAAGTTTTAAACATCCAAACAGTAAGAATGACGACTAAGATAACATTTAGCTCTTTTGGGACTTTTTAGGCTCAGAACCAGATTTTTGCTAACAACTCTGAATGAAAAGCAAACTTTTTCTTTTTTTCATTAACATTCAATGTATCTCATGAAAAATCAAGTTTTGACATCAAAACAGTAAAAATGACGACTAAGATAACATTAGCTCTTTTGGGACTTTTTAGGCTGAAAACCTGATTTGTGCTAAGAACTCTGAAAAAAAGCAAAGTTTTTCACTTTTCATGTACATTTCAGTGTATCTCATGTAAAATCAAGTTTTGACATCCAAACAGTAAGAATGACGATGAAAATAACATTTAGCTTTTTTTGGACTTTCAGTCTGAAAACATGATTTTTGCTAAGAAATCTGAAAAAAAGCAAAGTTTTTCACTTTTCATGTACATATCAGTGTATCTCATGTAAATCAAGTTTTGACATCCAAACAGTAAAAATGACGACTAAGATAACATTTAGCTCTTTTGGGACTTTTTAGGCTGAAAACCTGATTTGTGCTAAGAACTCTGAAAAAAAGCAAACTCTATCACTTTTCATGTACATTTCAGTGTATCTCATGTAAAATCAAGTTTTGGACATCCAAACAGTAAGAATGACGATGAAAATTACATTTAGCTTTTTTTGGACTTTTCAGTCTGAAAACATGATTTTTGCTAAGAAATCTGAAAAAAAGCAAAGTTTTTCACTTTTCATGTACATTTCAGTGTATCTCATGTAAAATCAAGTTTTGACATCCAAACAGTAAGAATGACGACTAAGATAACATTTAGCTCTTTTGGGACTTTTTAGGCTGAAAACCTGATTTGTGCTAAGAACTCTGAATGAAAAGTAAACTTTTTCTTTTTTCATGAACATTCAGTGTATCTCATGAAAAATCAAGTTTTGAAATCCAACCAGTAAGAATGTAAATTAAAATGTCATTTAGCTATTTTTGAACTTTTTAGAATAAGAACCTTAATTTTCTGCTTACAACATTGACTGAAAAAGCAAACGTTTTAACTTTTAATGAACATTCCAGTCATGATAAATCAAGTTTGACATCCAAACAATAAGAATGAAAAATAAAATGTCATTTAGCTTTTTCGGACATTTTAGGCTGAAAACCTGATTTTTTGCTAAGAAATCTGAAGAAAAGTAAACTTTTTCACTTTTCATGTACATTTCAGTGTATCTCATAAAAAATCAAGTTTTGACATCCAAACAGTAAAATGACGACTAAGATAACATTTAGCTCTTTTGGGACTTTTTAGGCTGAAAACCTGATTTGTGCTAAGAACTCTGAAAAAAAGCAAAGTTTTTCACTTTTCATGTACATTTCAGTGTATCTCATGTAAAATCAAGTTTTGACATCCAAACAGTAAGAATGACGATGAAAATAACATTTAGCTTTTTTTGGACTTTTCAGACTGAAAACCTGATTTTTGCTAAGAAATCTGAAAAAAAGCAAAGTTTTCACTTTTCATGTACATTTCAGTGTATCTCATGTAAAATCAAGTTTTGACATCCAAACAGTAAAAATGACGACTAAGATAACATTTAGCTCTTTTGGGACTTTTTAGGCTGAAAACCTGATTTGTGCTAAGAACTCTGACTGAAAAGCAAACTTTTTTCACTTTTCATGTACATTTCAGTGTATCTCATGAAAATCAAGTTTTAACATCCAAACAGTAAAAATGACGACTAAGATAACATTTAGCTCTTTGGGACTTTTTAGGCTCAGAACCTGATTTGTGCTAAGAACTCTGAATGAAAAGTAAACTTTTTCTTTTTTCATGAACATTCAGTGTATCTCATGAAAAATCAAGTTTTAACATCCAACCAGTAAGAATGTAAATTAAAATGTCATTTAGCTTTTTTTGAACTTTTTAGAATAAGAACCTTAATTTCTGCTTACAACATTGACTGAAAAGCAAACGTTTTAACTTTTAATGAACATTCCAGTCATGATAAATCAAGTTTTGACATCCAAACAATAATAATGAAAAATAAAATGTCATTTAGCTTTTTCGGACATTTTAGGCTGAAAACCTGATTTGTGCTAAGAACTCTGAATGAAAAGTAAACTTTTTCTTTTTTCATGAACATTCAGTGTATCTCATGAAAAATCAAGTTTTGACATCCAACCAGTAAGAATGTAAATTAAAATGTCATTTAGCTTTTTTTGAACTTTTTAGAATAAGAACCTTAATTTCTGCTTACAACATTGACTGAAAAGCAAACGTTTTAACTTTTAATGAACATTCCAGTCATGATTAATCAAGTTTTGACATCCAAACAATAATAATGAAAAATTAAAAGTCATTTAGCTTTTTCGGACATTTTAGGCTGAAAACCTGATTTTTGCTAAGAAATCTGAAGAAAAGCAAACTTTTTCACTTTTCATGTACATTTCAGTGTATCTCATGAAAATTCAAGTTTTGACATCCAAAAAGTAAGAATGACGACCTAAATAACATTTAGCTTTTTTTAGACTTTTTAGGCTCAGAACCTGATTTTTGATAACAACTTTGAATAAAAAGTAAACTTTTTATTTTTTCATTAACATTCAGTGTATCTAATGAAAAATCAAGTTTTCGACATCCAAACAGTAAGAATGAAAATAAAATGACAACAATCAGCTTTTTCGGACTTTTTATAGGCTGAAAACCTGATTTTGCTAACAACTTTGACTGAAAAGCAAATCTCTCACTTTTCATGAACATTCAGTGTATCTCATAAAAAATCATGTTTTGACATCCAAACAGTAAGAATGTAAATTAAAATGCCATTTAGCTTTTTTTGAACTTTTTAGAATAAGAATCTTAATTTCTGCTTACAACATTGACTGAAAAGCAAACGTTTTAACTTTTAATGAACATTCCAGTCATGATAAATAAAGTTTGACATCCAAACAATAAGAATGAAAATAAATTGTCATTTAGCTTTTTTCGGACATTTTAGGCTGAAAACCTGATTTTTGCTAAGAAATCTGAAAAAAAGCAAAGTTTTTCACTTTTCATGTACATTTCAGTGTATCTCATGAAAAATCAAGTTTTGACATCCAAACAGAAAAAATGACGACTAAGATAACATTTAGCTCTTTTGGGACTTTTTAGGCTGAAAACCTGATTTGTGCTAAGAACTCTGAATGAAAGTAAACTTTTTCTTTTTTCATGAACATTCAGTGTATCTCATGAAAAATCAAGTTTTGACATCCAAACAATAAGAATGAAAAATAAAATGTCATTTAGCTTTTTCGGACATTTTAGGCTGAAAACCTGATTTTTGCTAAGAAATCTGAAGAAGAAAGTAAACTTTTTCACTTTTCATGTACATTTCAGTGTATCTCATGAAAAATCAAGTTTTGACATCCAAACAGAAAAAATGACGATGAAAATAACATTTAGCTTTTTTTTAGACTTTTTAGGCTGAAAACCTGATTTTTGCTAAGAAATCTGAAGAAAAGTAAACTTTTTTCACTTTTTATGTACATTTCAGTGTATCTCATAAAAAATCAAGTTTTTGACATCCAAACAGTAAAAATGACGACTAAGATAACATTTAGCTCTTTGGGACTTTTTAGGCTGAAAACCTGATTTGTGCTAAGAGAACTCTGAAAAAAAGCAAAGTTTTTCACTTTTCATGTACATTTCAGTGTATCTCATGTAAAATCAAGTTTTGACATCCAAACAGTAAGAATGACGATGAAAACAACATTTAGCTTTTTTTTGGACTTTTCAGACTGAAAAACCTGATTTTTGCTAAGAAATCTGAAAAAAAGCAAAGTTTTTCACTTTTCATGTACATTTCAGTGTATCTCATGTAAAATCAAGTTTTGACATCCAAACAGTAAAAATGACGACTAAGATAACATTTAGCTCTTTTGGGACTTTTTAGGATGAAAACCTGATTTGTGCTAAGAACTCTGACTGAAAAGCAAACTTTTTCACTTTTCATGTACATTTCAGTGTATCTCATGAAAAATCAAGTTTTAACATCCAAACAGTAAGAATGACGACTAAGATAACATTTAGCTCTTTTGGGACTTTTTAGGCTCAGAACCTGATTTGTGCTAAGAACTCTGAATGAAAAGTAAACTTTTTCTTTTTTCATGAACATTCAGTGTATCTCATGAAAAATCAAGTTTTAACATCCAACCAGTAAGAATGTAAATTAAAATGTCATTTAGCTTTTTTTGAACTTTTTAGAATAAGAACCTTAATTTCTGCTTACAAACATTGACTGAAAAGCAAACGTTTTAACTTTTAATGAACATTCCAGTCATGATAAATTAAGTTTTGACATCCAAACAATAAGAATGAAAAATAAAATGTCATTTAGCTTTTTCGGACATTTTAGGCTGAAAACCTGATTTGTGCTAAGAACTCTGAATGAAAAGTAAACTTTTTCTTTTTTCATGAACATTCAGTGTATCTCATGAAAAATCAAGTTTTGACATCCAACCAGTAAGAATGTAAATTAAAATGTCATTTAGCTTTTTTTTAACTTTTTAGAATAAGAACCTTAATTCCTGCTTACAACATTGACTGAAAAGCAAACGTTTTACTTTTAATGAACATTCCAGTCATGATTAATCAAGGTTTTGACATCCAACAATAATAATGAAAAATAAAATGTCATTTAGCTTTTTCGGACATTTTAGGCTGAAAACCTGATTTTTGCTAAGAAATCTGAAGAAAAGCAAACTTTTTCACTTTTCATGTACATTTCAGTGTATCTCATGAAAAATCAAGTTTTAACATCCAAACAGTAAGAATGACGACTAAGATAACATTTAGCTCTTTTGGGACTTTTTAGGCTCAGAACCAGATTTTTGCTAACAACTCTGAATGAAAAGCAAACTTTTTCTTTTTTCATTAACATTCAATGTATCTCATGAAAAATCAAGTTTTGACATCCAAACAGTAAGAATGACGATGAAAATAACATTTAGCTTTTTTTGGACTTTTCAGTCTGAAAACATGATTTTTGCTAAGAAATCTGAAATAAAAGCAAAGTTTTTCACTTTTCATGTACATATCAGTGTATCTCATGTAAAATCAAGTTTTGACATCCAAACAGTAAAAATGACGACTAAGATAACATTTAGCTCTTTTGGGACTTTTTAGGATGAAAACCTGATTTGTGCTAAGAACTCTGACTGAAAAGCAAACTTTTTCACTTTTCATGTACATTTCAGTGATATCTCATGAAAAATCAAGTTTTAACATCCAAACAGTAAGAATGACGACTAAGATAACATTTAGCTCTTTTGGGACTTTTTAGGCTCAGAACCAGATTTTTGCTAACAACTCTGAATGAAAAGCAAACTTTTTCTTTTTCATTAACATTCAATGTATCTCATGAAAAAATCAAGTTTTGACATCAAAACAGTAAAAATGACGACTAAGATAACATTTAGCTCTTTTGGGACTTTTTAGGCTGAAAAACCTGATTTGTGCTAAGAAATCTGAAAAAAAGCAAAGTTTTTCACTTTTCATGTACATTTCAGTGTATCTCATGAAAAATCAAGTTTTGACATCCAAACAGTAAAAATGACGAATAAGATAACATTTAGCTCTTTTGGGACTTTTTAGGCTGAAAACCTGATTTGTGCTAAGAACTCTGAATGAAAAGTAAACTTTTTCACTTTTCATGTACATTTCAGTGTATCTCATGTAAAATCAAGTTTTGACATCCAAACAGAAAAAATGACGATGAAAATAACATTTAGCTTTTTTTTAGACTTTTTAGGCTGAAAACCTGATTTTTGCTAAGAAATCTGAAGAAAAGTAAACTTTTTCACTTTTTATGTACATTTCAGTGTATCTCATAAAAAATCAAGTTTTGACATCCAAACAGTAAAAATGACGACTAAGATAACATTTAGCTCTTTTGGGACTTTTTAGGCTGAAAACCTGATTTGTGCTAAGAACTCTGAAAAAAAGCAAAGTTTTTCACTTTTCATGTACATTTCAGTGTATCTCATGTAAAATCAAGTTTTGACATCCAAACAGTAAGAATGACGATAAAATAACATTTAGCTTTTTTTGGACTTTTTAGGCTGAAAACCTGATTTTTGCTAAGAAATCTGAAAAAAGCAAAGTTTTTCACTTTTCATGTACATTTCAGTGTATCTCATGAAAAATCAAGTTTTGACATCCAAACAGTAAGAATGACGACTAAGATAACATTTAGCTCTTTTGGGACTTTTTAGGCTCAGAACCTGATTTGTGCTAACAACTCTGAATGAAAAGCAAACTTTTTCTTTTTTCATGAACATTCAGTGTATCTCATGAAAAATCAAGTTTTGACATCCAAACAGTAAGAATGAAATTAAAATGTCATTTAGCTTTTTTTGAACTTTTAGAATAAGAACCTTAATTTCTGCTAACAACATTGACTGAAAAGCAAACGTTTTAACTTTTCATGAACATTCCAGTCATGAAAAAAAAAGTTTTGACATCCAAACAATAAGAATGAAAAATAAATGTCATTTAGCTTTTTGGGACATTTTAGGCTGAAAACCTGATTTGTGCTAAGAACTCTGAATGAAAAGCAAACTTTTTCTTTTTCATGAACATTCAGTGTATCTCATGAAAAATCAAGTTTTGACATCCAAACAGTAAGAATGAAATAAAATAACATTTAGCTTTTTTTGAACTTTTTAGAATAAGAACCTTAATTTTGCTTACAACATTGACTGAAAAGCAAACGTTTTAACTTTTAATGAACATTCCAGTCATGAAAAATCAAGTTTTGACATCCAAACAATAAGAATGAAAAATAAAATGTCATTTAGCTTTTTCGGACATTTTAGGCTGAAAACCTGATTTTTGCTAAGAAATCTGAAGAAAAGCAAACTTTTTCACTTTTCATGTACATTTCAGTGTATCTCATGAAAAATCAAGTTTTAACATCCAAACAGTAAGAATGACGACTAAGATAACATTTAGCTCTTTTGGGACTTTTTAGGCTGAGAACCTGATTTTGCTAACAACTCTGAATGAAAAGCAAACTTTTTTTTTTCATTAACATTCAGTGTATCTCATGAAAAATCAAGTTTTGACATCCAAACAGTAAGAATGACGATAAAATAACATTTAGCTTTTTTGGGACTTTTTAGGCTGAAAACCTGATTTTGCTAAGAACTCTGAAAAAAAGCAAAGTTTTTCACTTTTCATGTACATTTCAGTGTATCTCATGTAAAATCAAGTTTTGACATCCAAACAGTAAAATGACGACTAAGATAACATTTAGCTCTTTTGGGACTTTTTAGGCTGAAAACCTGATTTGTGCTAAGAACTCTGAAAAAAAGCAAACTTTTTCACTTTTCATGTACATTTCAGTGTATCTCATGAAAAATCAAGTTTTGACATCCAAACAGTAAGAATGACGATAAAATAACATTTAGCTTTTTTTGGACTTTTTAGGCTGAAAACCTGATTTTTGCTAAGAAATCTGAAAAAAAAGCAAAGTTTTTCACTTTTCATGTACATTTCAGTGTATCTCATGAAAATCAAGTTTTGACATCCAAACAGTAAGAATGACGATAAAATAACATTTAGCTTTTTTTGGACTTTTAGGCTGAAAACCTGATTTTGCTAAGAAATCTGAAAAAAGCAAAGTTTTTCACTTTTCATGTACATTTCAGTGTATCTCATGAAAAATCAAGTTTTGACATCCAAACAGTAAGAATGACGACTAAGATAACATTTAGCTCTTTTGGACTTTTTAGGCTCAAACCTGATTTTTGCTAAGAACTCTGAATGAAAAGCAAACTTTTTCTTTTTCATGAACATTCAGTGTATCTCATGAAAAATCAAGTTTTGACATCCAACCAGTAAGAATGTAAATTAAAATGTCATTTAGCTTTTTTGAACTTTTTAGAATAAGAACCTTAATTTCTGCTTACAACATTGACTGAAAAGCAAACGTTTTAACTTTTAATGAACATTCCAGTCATGATAATCAAGTTTTGACATCCAAACAATAAGAATGAAAAATAAATGTCATTTAGCTTTTTCGGACATTTTAGGCTGAAAACCTGATTTTTGCTAAGAAATCTGAAGAAAAAGCAAACTTTTTCACTTTTCATGTACATTCAGTGTATCTCATGAAAAATCAAGTTTTGACATCCAAACAGTAAGAATGACGACTAAGATAACATTTAGCTCTTTTGGGACTTTTTAGGCTGAAAACCTGATTTTGCTAAGAACTCTGAAAAAAGCAAAGTTTTTCACTTTTCATGTACATTTCAGTGTATCTCATGTAAAATCAAGTTTTGACATCCAAACAGTAAGAATGACGATAAAATAACATTTAGCTTTTTTTGGACTTTTTAGGCTGAAAACCTGATTTTGCTAAGAAATCTGAAAAAAAGCAAAGTTTTTCACTTTTCATGTACATTTCAGTGTATCTCATGTAAAATCAAGTTTTGACATCCAAACAGTAAGAATGACGACTAAGATAACATTTAGCTCTTTTGGGACTTTTTAGGCTCAGATCCAGATTTTTGCTAACAACTCTGAATGAAAAGCAAACTTTTTCTTTTTTCATTAACATTCAATGTATCTCATGAAAAATCAAGTTTTGACATCCAACCAGTAAGAATGTAAATTAAAATGTCATTTAGCTTTTTTTGAACTTTTTAGAATAAGAACCTTAATTTCTGCTTACAACATTGACTGAAAAGCAAACGTTTTAACTTTTAATGAACATTCCAGTCATGATTAATCAAGTTTGACATCCAAACAATAAGAATGAAAAATAAAATGTAATTTAGCTTTTCGGACATTTTTAAGGCTGAAAACCTGATTTTTGCTAAGAAATCTGAAGAGAAAAGCAAACTTTTTTCACTTTTCATGTACATTTCAGTGTATCTCATGAAAAATCAAGTTTAACATCCAAACAGTAAGAATGACGACTAAGATAACATTAGCTCTTTTGGGACTTTTTAGGCTCAGAACCAGATTTTTGCTAACAACTCTGAATGAAAAGCAAACTTTTTCTTTTTTCATTAACATTCAATGTATCTCATGAAAAATCAAGTTTTGACATCAAAACAGTAAAAATGACGACTAAGATAACATTTAGCTCTTTTGGGACTTTTTAGGCTGAAAACCTGATTTGTGCTAAGAACTCTGAAAAAAAGCAAACTCTATCACTTTTAATGTACATTTCAGTGTATCTCATGTAAAATCAAGTTTTGACATCCAAACAGTAAGAATGACGATGAAAATACATTTAGCTTTTTTTTAGACTTTTAGGCTGAAAACCTGATTTTTTGCTAAGAAATCTGAAAGAAAGTAAACTTTTCACTTTTTATGTACATTTCAGTGTTATCTCATAAAAATCAAGTTTTGACATCCAACAGTAAAAATGACGACTAAGATAACATTAGCTCTTTTGGGACTTTTTAGGCTGAAAACCTGATTTGTGCTAAGAACTCTGAAAAAAAGCAAAGTTTTTTCACTTTTCATGTACATTTCAGTGTATCTCCATGTAAATCAAGTTTTGACATCCAAACAGTAAGAATGACGATGAAAACAACATTTAGCTTTTTTTGGACCTTTTCAGACTGAAAACCTGATTTTTGCTAAGAAATCTGAAAAAAGCAAAGTTTTTCACTTTCATGTACATTTTCAGTGTATCTCATGTAAAATCAAGTTTTGACATCCAAACAGTAAAAATGACGACTAAGATAACATTTAGCTCTTTTGGGACTTTTTAGGATGAAAACCTGATTTGTGCTAAGAACTCTGAATGAAAAGTAAACTTTTTCACTTTTCATGTACATTTCAGTGTATCTCATGAAAAATCAAGTTTTAACATCCAAACAGTAAGAATGACGACTAAGATAACATTTAGCTCTTTGGGACTTTTTAGGCTGAAAACCTGATTTGTGCTAAGAACTCTGAATGAAAAGTAAACTTTTCTTTTTCATGAACATTCAGTGTATCTCATGAAAATCAAGTTTTAACATCCAACCAGTAAGAATGTAAATTAAAATGTCATTTAGCTTTTTTTGAACTTTTTAGAATAAGAACCTTAATTTCTGCTTACAACATTGACTGAAAAGCAACGTTTTAACTTTTAATGAACATTCCAGTCATGATAAATAAGTTTTGACATCCAAACAATAAGAATGAAAAATAAAATGTCATTTAGCTTTTTCGGACATTTTAGGCTGAAAACCTGATTTGTGCTAAGAACTCTGAATGAAAAGTAAACTTTTTCTTTTTTCATGAACATTCAGTGTATCTCAGAAAAATCAAGTTTGACATCCAACCAGTAAAATGTAATTAAAATGTCATTTAGCTTTTTTTTAACTTTTTAGAATAAGAACCTTAATTCCTGCTTACAACATTGACTGAAAAGCAAACGTTTTAACTTTTAATGAACATTCCAGTCATGATTAATCAAGTTTTGACATCCAAACAATAATAATGAAAAATAAAATGTCATTTAGCTTTTTCGGACATTTTAGGCTGAAAACCTGATTTTTGCTAAGAAATCTGAATGAAAAGCAAACTTTTTCTTTTTTCATTAACATTCAATGTATCTCATGAAAAATCAAGTTTTGACATCCAAACAGTAAGAATGACGATGAAAATAACATTTAGCTTTTTTTTTGGACTTTTCAGTCTGAAAACATGATTTTTGCTAAGAAATCTGAAAAAAAAGCAAAGTTTTTCACTTTTCATTACATATCAGTGTATCTCATGTAAAATCAAGTTTTGACATCCAAACAGTAAAAATGACGACTAAGATAACATTTAGCTCTTTTGGGACTTTTAGGGATGAAAACCTGATTTGTGCTAAGAACTCTGACTGAAAAGCAAACTTTTTCACTTTTCATGTACATTTCAGTGTATCTCATGAAAAATCAAGTTTTAACATCCAAAACAGTAAGAATGACGACTAAGATAACATTTAGCTCTTTTGGGACTTTTTTAGGCTCAGAACCAGATTTTTGCTAACAACTCTGAATGAAAAGCAAACTTTTTCTTTTTTCATTAACATTCAATGTATCTCATGAAAATCAAGTTTTGACATCAAACACAGTAAAAATGACGACTAAGATAACATTTAGCTCTTTTGGGACTTTTTAGGCTGAAAACCTGATTTGTGCTAAGAACTCTGAAAAAAAGCAAAGTTTTTTCACTTTTCATGTACATTTCAGTGTATCTCATTAAAATCAAGTTTTGACATCCAAACCAGTAAGAATGACGATGAAAATAATATTTAGCTTTTTTTGGACTTTTCAGGTCTGAAAACATGATTTTTGCTAAGAAATCTGAAAAAAGCAAAGTTTTTTCCACTTTTCATGTACATTTCAGTGTATCTCATGAAAAATCAAGTTTTGACATCCAAACATTAAAATGACGAATAAGATAACATTTAGCTCTTTTGGGACTTTTTAGGCCTGAAAACCTGATTGTGCTAAGAAACTCTGAATGAAAAGTAAACTTTTCACTTTTCATGTACATTTCAGTGTATCTCATGAAAAATCAAGTTTTGAACATCCAAACAGAAAAAATGACGATTGAAAATAACATTTAGCTTTTTTTAGACTTTTAGGCTGAAAACCTGATTTTTGCTAAGAAATCTGAAGAAAAGTAAACTTTTTTCACTTTTTATGTACATTTCAGTGTATCTCATAAAAAAATCAAAGTTTTGACATCCAAACAGTAAAAATGACGACTAAGATAACATTTAGCTCTTTTTGGGACTTTTTAGGCTGAAACCTGATTTGTGCTAAGAACTCTGAAAAAAAGCAAAGTTTTTCACTTTTCATGTACATTTCAGTGTATCTCATGTAAAATCAAGTTTTGACATCCAAACAGTAAGAATGACGATCAAAACAACATTTAGCTTTTTTTGGACCTTTTCAGACTGAAAACCTGATTTTTGCTAAGAAATCTGAAAAAAAGCAAAGTTTTTCACTTTTCATGTACATTTCAGTGTATCTCATGTAAAATCAAGTTTTGACATCCAACAGTAAAAATGACGACTAAGATAACATTTAGCTCTTTTGGGACTTTTTAGGATGAAAACCTGATTTGTGCTAAGAACTCTGACTGAAAAAGCAAACTTTTTCACTTTCATGTACATTTCAGTGTATCTCATGAAAATCAAGTTTTAACATCCAAACAGTAAGAATGAGACTAAGATAACATTTAGCTCTTTTGGGACTTTTTAGGCTCAGAACTGATTTGTGCTAAGAACTCTGAATGAAAAGTAAACTTTTCTTTTTCATGAACATTCAGTGTATCTCATGAAAAATCAAGTTTTAACATCCAACCAGTAAGAATGTAAATTAAAATGTCATTTAGCTTTTTTTTGAACTTTTTAGAAATAAGAACCTTAATTTCTGCTTACAAACATTGACTGAAAAGCAAACGTTTTAACTTTTAATGAACATTCCAGTCATGAAAAAAAAAAAGTTTTGACATCCAAACAATAATAATGAAAATAAATGTCATTTAGCTTTTTCGGACATTTTAGGCTGAAAACCTGATTTGTGCTAAGAACTCTGAATGAAAAGTAAACTTTTTCTTTTTTCATGAACATTCAGTGTATCTCATGAAAAATCAAGTTTTGACATCCAACCAGTAAGAATGTAAATTAAAATGCCATTTAGCTTTTTTTGAACTTTTTAGAATAAGAACCTTAATTTCTGCTTACAACATTGACTGAAAAGCAAACGTTTTAACTTTTAATGAACATTCCAGTCATGATTAATCAAGTTTTGACATCCAAACAATAATAATGAAAAATAAAATGTCATTTAGCTTTTTCGGACATTTTAGGCTGAAAACCTGATTTTTGCTAAGAAATCTGAAGAAAAGCAAACTTTTTCACTTTTCATGTACATTTCAGTGTATCTCATGAAAAATCAAGTTTTAACATCCAAACAGTAAGAATGACGACTAAGATAACATTTAGCTCTTTTGGGACTTTTTTAGGCTCAGAACCACATTTTTGCTAACAACGCTGAATGAAAAAGCAAACTTTTTCTTTTTTCATTAACATTCAATGTATCTCATGAAAAATCAAGTTTTGACATCCAAACAGTAAGAATGACGATGAAAATAACATTTAGCTTTTTTTGGACTTTTCAGTCTGAAAACATGATTTTTGCTAAGAAATCTGAAAACAGCAAAGTTTTTCACTTTTTCATGTACATATCAGTGTATCTCATGTAAAATCAAGTTTTGACATCCAACAGTAAAATGACGACTAAGATAACATTTAGCTCTTTGGGACTTTTTAGGCTGAAAACCTGATTTGTGCTAAGAACTCTGAAAAAAAGCAAACTCTATCACTTTTCATGTACATTTCAGTGTATCTCATGTAAAATCAAGTTTGACATCCAAACAGTAAGAATGACGATGAAAATAACATTTAGTCTTTTTTGGACTTTTCAGTCTGAAAACATGATTTTTTGCTAAGAAATCTGAAAAAAAAGCAAGTTTTTCACTTTTCATGTACATTTCAGTGTATCTCATGTAAATCAAGTTTTGACATCCAACAGTAAGAATGACGACTAAGATAAACATTTAGCTCTTTGGGACTTTTTAGGCTCAGATCCAGATTTTTGCTAACAACTCTGAATGAAAAGCAAACTTTTTCTTTTTTCATTAACATTCAATGTATCTCATGAAAATCAAGTTTTGAGCATCCAACCAGTAAGAATGTAAATTAAAATGTCATTTAGCTTTTTTTGAACTTTTTAGAATAGAAACCTTAATTTCTGCTTACAACATTGACTGAAAAGCAACGTTTTAACTTTTAATGAACATTCCAGTCATGATTAATCAAGTTTTGACATCCACACAATAAGAATGAAAAATAAAATGTAATTTAGCTTTTCGGACATTTTTAGGGCGAAAACCTGATTTTTGCTAAGAAATCTGAAGAAAAGCAAACTTTTTCACTTTTCATGTACATTTCAGTGTATCTCATGAAAAATCAAGTTTTAACATCCAAACAGTAAGAATGACGATGAAAATAACATTTAGCTTTTTTTGGACTTTTCAGTCTGAAAACATGATTTTTGCTAAGAAATTGAAAAAAAAGCAAAGTTTTTCCACTTTTCATGTACATTTCAGTGTATCTCATGTAAATCAAGTTTTGACATCCAAACAGTAAGAATGACGACTAAGATAACATTTAGCTCTTTGGACTTTTTAGGCTCAGATCCAGATTTTGCTAACAACTCTGAATGAAAAACAAACTTTTTCTTTTTTCATTAACATTCAATGTATCTCATGAAAAATCAAGTTTTGACATCCAACCCAGTAAGAATGTAAATTAAAATGTCATTTAGCTTTTTTTGAACTTTTTAGAATAAGAACCTTAATTTCTGCTTACAACTGACTGAAAAGCAAACGTTTTACTTTAATGAACATTCCAGTCATGATTAATCAAGTTTTGACATCCAAACAATAAGAATGAAAAATAAAATGTAATTTAGCTTTTTCGGACATTTAGGCTGAAAACCTGATTTTTGCTAAGAAATCTGAAGAAAAGCAAACTTTTTCACTTTCATGTACATTTCAGTGTATCTCATGAAAATCAAGTTTTAACATCCAAACAGTAAGAATGGACGACTAGAACTAACATTTAGCTCTTTTTGGGACTTTTTAGGCTCAGAACCAGATTTTTGCTAACAACTCTGAATGAAAAGTCAAACTTTTTCTTTTTTCATTAACATTTCAGATGTATCATCATGAAAAATCAAGTTTTGACATCACAAACAGTAAAAATGACGACTAAGATAACATTTAGCTCTTTTGGGACTTTTTAGGCTGAAAACCTTGATTTGTGCTAAGAACTGCTGAAAAAAGCAAAGTTCTTCACTTTTCATGTACATTTCAGTGTATCTCATGTAAAAATCAAGTTTTGACATCCAAACAGTAAAATGACGACTAAGATAACATTTAGCTCTTTTGGGACTTTTTAGGCTGAAACCTGATTTGTGCTAAGAACTCTGAATGAAAAGTAAACTTTTTCTTTTTCATGAACATTCAGTGTATCTCATGAAAAATCAAGTTTTGAAACATCCAACCAGTAAGAATGTAAATTAAAATGTCATTTAGCTATTTTTGAACTTTTTAGAATAAGAACCTTAATTTCTGCTTACAACAATCGACTGAAAAGCAAACGTTTTAACTTTTAATGAACATTCCAGTCCATGATAAATCAAGTTTTGACATCCAAACAATAAGAATGAAAAATAAAATGTCATTAGCTTTTCGGACATTTTAGGCTGAAACCTGATTTTTGCTAAGAAATCTGAAGAAAAGTAAACTTTTTCACTTTTCATGTACATTTCAGTGTATCTCATGAAAAATCAAGTTTAAACATCCAAACAGTAAGAATGACGACTAAGATAAACATTTAGCTCTTTTGGACTTTTTAGGCTCAGAATACCAGATTTTTGCTAAGAACTCTGACTGAAAAGCAACTTTTCACTTTTCATGTACATTTCAGTGTATCTCATGAAAAAAATCAAGTTTTAACATCCAACAGCTAAAATGACGACTAAGATAACATTTAGCTCTTTTGGGACTTTTTAGGCTCAGAACCTGATTTGTGCTAAGAACTCTGAATGAAAAGTAACTTTTTCTTTTTCATGAACATTCAGTGTATCTCATGAAAAATCAAGTTTTAACATCCAACCAGTAAGAATGTAAATTAAAATGTCATTTAGCTTTTTTTGAACTTTTTAGAATAAGAACCTTAATTTCTGCTTACAACATTGACTGAAAAGCAAACGTTTTTAAACTTTTAATGAACATTCCAGTCATGATAAATCAAGTTTTTGACATCCAAACAATAATAATGAAAAATAAAATGTCATTTAGCTTTTTCGGACATTTTAGGCTGAAAACCTGATTTGTGCTAAGAACTCGAATGAAAAGTAAACTTTTTTCTTTTTTTCATGAACATTCAGTGTATCTCATGAAAAATCAAGTTTTAACAATCCAACCAGTAAGAATGTAAATTAAAATGTCATTTAGCTTTTTTTGAACTTTTTAGAATAAGAACCTTAATTTCTGCTTACAACATTGACTGAAAAGGCAACGTTTTTAAACTTTTAATGAACATTCCAGTCATGATTAATCAAGTTTTTGACATCCAAACAATAAGAATGAAAAATAAAATGTAATTTAGCTTTTTCGGACATTTTAGGCTGAAAAACCTGATTTTTGCTAAGAAATCTGAAGAAAAGCAAACTTTTTCCACTTTTCATGTACATTTCAGTGTATCTCATGAAAAATCAAGTTTAAACATCCAAACAGTAAGAATGACGACTAAGATAACATTTAGCTCTTTTGGGGACTTTTTAGGCTCAGAACCTGAATTTGTGCTAAGAACTCTGAATGAAAGTAAACTTTTTCTTTTTTCATGAACATTCAGTGTATCTCATGAAAAATCAGTTTTAACATCCAACCAGTAAGAATGTAAATTAAATGTCATTTTAGCTTTTTTTGAAACTTTTTAGAATAAGAACCTTAATTTCTGCTTACAACATTGACTGAAAAAGCAAACGTTTTAACTTTAATGAACATTCCAGTCATGATTAATCAAGTTTTGACATCCAAACAATAATAATGAAAAATAAAATGTCATTTAGCTTTTTCGGACATTTTAGGCTGAAAACCTGATTTTGCTAAGAAATCTGAATGAAAAGCAAACTTTTTCACTTTCATGTACATTTCAGTGTATCTCATGAAAAATCAAGTTTAACATCCAAACAGTAAGAATGACGACTAAGATAAACATTTAGCTCTTTTCGGACATTTTAGGCTCAGAACCAGATTTTTGCTAACAACTCTGAATGAAAAGCAAACTTTTTCTTTTTTCATTAACATTCAATGTATCTCATGAAAAATCAAGTTTTGACATCAAAACAGTAAAAATGACGACTAAGATAACATTTAGCTCTTTTGGGACTTTTTAGGCTGAAACCCTGATTTGTGCTAAGAACTCTGAAAAAAAGCAAAGTTTTTCACTTTTCATGTACATTCAGTGTATCTCATGTAAAATCAAGTTTTGACATCCAAACAGTAAGAATGACGATGAAAATAACATTTAGCTTTTTTTGGACTTTTCAGTCTGAAAACATGATTTTTGCTAAGAAATCTGAAAAAAAGCAAAGTTTTTTCACTTTTCATGTACATATCAGTGTATCTCATGTAAATCAAGTTTTGACATCCAAACAGTAAAAATGACGACTAAGATAACATTTAGCTCTTTTGGGACTTTTTAGGCTGAAAACCAGATTTGTGCTAAGAACTCTGAAAAAAAAGCAAACTTTTTCACTTTTCATGTACATTTCAGTGTATCTCATGAAAAATCAAGTTTTGACATCCAAACAGTAAGAATGACGATGAAAATAACATTTAGCTTTTTTTGGACTTTTTAGTCTGAAAACTGATTTTTGCTAAGAAATCTGAAAAAAAGCAAAGTTTTTCACTTTTCATGTACATTCAGTGTATCTCATGTAAAATCAAGTTTTGACATCCAAACAGTAAAAATGACGACTAAGATAACATTTAGCTCTTTTGGGACTTTTTAGGCTGAAAACTGATTTGTGCTAAGAACTCTGAATGAAAAGCAAACTTTTTCTTTTTTCATTAACATTCAATGTATCTCATGAAAAATCAAGTTTTGACATCCAAACAGTAAGAATGTAAATTAAAATGTCATTTAGCTTTTTTGAACTTTTTAGAATAAGAACCTTAATTTCTGCTTACAACATTGACTGAAAAGCAAACGTTTTAACTTTTAATGAACATTCCAGTCATGATTAAAATCAAGTTTTGACATCCAAACAATAAGAATGAAAATAAAATGTCATTTAGCTTTTTGGACTTTTAGGCTGAAAACCTGATTTGTGCTAAGAACTCTGAATGAAAAGCAAACTTTTTCTTTTTTCATGAACATTCAGTGTATCTCATGAAAAATCAAGTTTTGACATCCAACCAGTAAGAATGTAAATTAAATGTCATTTAGCTTTTTTGAACTTTTAGAATAAGAACCTATTTGTGCTTAAACATTGACTGAAAAGCAAACGTTTTAACTTTTCATGAACATTCCAGTCATGAAAAATCAAGTTTTGACATCCAAACAGTAAGAATGAAAAATAAAATGTCATTTAGCTTTTTGGACTTTTAGGCTGAAAACCTGATTTTTGCTAAGAAATCTGAAGAAAAGCAAACTTTTTCACTTTTCATGTACATTTCAGTGTATCTCATGAAAAATCAAGTTTTGACATCCAAACAGTAAGAATGACGACTAAGATAACATTTAGCTCTTTTGGGACTTTTTAGGCTGAGAACCTGATTTTTGCTAAGAACTCTGAATGAAAAGCAAACTTTTTCACTTTTCATGTAACATTCAGTGTATCTCATGAAAAATCAAGTTTTGACATCAAAACAGTAAAAATGACGACTAAGATAACATTTAGCTCTTTTGGGACTTTTAGGCTGAAAACCTGATTTGTGCTAAGAACTCTGAAAAAAAGCAAAGTTTTTCACTTTTCATGTACATTTCAGTGTATCTCATGTAAAATCAAGTTTTGACATCCAAACAGTAAGAATGACGATAAAATAACATTTAGCTTTTTTGGACTTTTTAGGCTGAAAACATGATTTTTGCTAAGAAATCTGAAAAAAAGCAAGTTTTTCACTTTTCATGTACATATCAGGTATCTCATGTATAAATCAAGTTTTGACATCCAAACAGGTAAAAATGACGACTAAGATAACATTTAGCTCTTTTGGGACTTTTTAGGCTGAAAACCTGATTGTGCTAAAGAACTCTGAAAAAAAAAAGCAAAGTTTTTTCACTTTTCATGTACATTTCAGTGTATCTCATGAAAAAATCAAGTTTTGACTCCAAACAGTAAGAATGACGACTAAGATAAACATTTAGCTCTTTTGGGACCTTTTTTAGGCTGAAAACCTGATTTGTGCTCAAAGAACTCTGAAAAAGAAAAACTCTATCACTTTCATGTACATTCATGTATCTCATGTAAAATCAAGTTTTGACATCCAAAAAGTAAGAATGACGATGAAATAACATTTAGCTTTTTTTGGAACTTTTCAGTCTGAAAACATGATTTTTGCTAAGAAATCTGAAAAAAGCAAAGTTTTTCACTTTTCATGAACATTCAGTGTATCTCATGAAAAATCAAGTTTTGACATCCAACCAGTAAGAATGTAATTAAAATGTCATTTAGCTATTTTTGAACTTTTTAGAATAAGAACCTTAATTTTCTTGCTTACAACATTGACTGAAAAGCAACGTTTTTAAACTTTTAATGAACATTCCAGTCATGATAAATCAAGTTTTGGACATCCAAACAATAAGAATGAAAAATAAATGTCATTTAGCTTTTTCGGACATTTTAGGCTGAAAACCTGATTTTTGCTAAGAAATCTGAAGAAAAGTAAACTTTTTCACTTTTCATGTACATTCAGTGTATCCTCATGAAAAATCAAGTTTTTGACATCCAAACAGTAGAATGACGATGAACATAAACATTTAGCTTTTTTTTTTTAGACTTTTTAGGCTGAAAAACCTGATTTTTGCTAAGAAATCTGAAGAAAAGTAAACTTTTTCACTTTTTATGTACATTTCAGTGTATCTCATAAAAATCAAGTTTTGACAATCCAAACAGTAAAAATGACGACTAAGATAACATTAGCTCTTTTGGGACTTTTAGGCTGCAAACCTGATTTGTGCTAACAACTCTGAAAAAAAGCAAAGTTTTTCACTTTTCATGTACATTTCAATGTATCCTCATGTAAAATCAAGTTTTGACATCCAAACAGTAAGAATGACGACTAAGATAAACATTTAGCTCTTTTGGGACTTTTAGGCTGAAAACCTGATTTGTGCTAAGAACTCTGAAAAAAAAGCAAACTCTATCACTTTTCATGTACATTTCAGTGTATCTCATGTAAAATCAAGTTTTGACAATCACAAACAGTAAGAATGACGATGAAAATAAACATTTAGCTTTTTTTTGGACTTTTCAGTCTGAAAACATGATTTTTGCTAAGAAATCTGAAAAAAAGCAAAGTTTTTCACTTTTCATTGAACATTCAGTGTATCTCATGAAAAATCAAGTTTTGACATCCAACCAGTAAGAATGTAAATTAAAATGTCATTTCAAGCTATTTTTTGAACTTTTTAGAATAAGAACCTTAATTTCTGCTTACAACATTGACTGAAAAGCAAACGTTTTAACTTTTAATGAACATTCCAGTCATGATAAATCAAGTTTTGACATCCAAACAATAAGAATGAAAAATAAAATGTCATTTAGCTTTTTCGGACATCTTTAGGCTGAAAACCTGATTTGTGCTAAGAACTCTGAAGTGAAAAGTAAACTTTTTCTTTTTTCATGAACATTCAGTGTATCTCATGAAAAATCAAGTTTTGACATCCAACCAGTAAGAATGTAAATTAAAATGTCATTTAGCTTTTTTTGAACTTTTTAGAATAAGAACCTAATTCCTGCTTACAACATTGACTGAAAAGCAAACGTTTTAACTTTTAATGAACATTCCAGTCATGATTAATCAAGTTTTGACATCCCAAACAATAAGAATGAAAAATAAAATGTCATTTAGCTTTTTCGGACATTTTAGGCTGAAAACCTGATTTTTGCTAAGAAATCTGAAGAAAAGCAACATTTTTCACTTTTCATGTACATTTCAGTGTATCTCATGATAAAATACAAGTTTTTAACATCCAAACAGTAAGAATGACGACTAAGATAACATTTAGCTCTTTTGGGACTTTTTAGGCTCAGAACCAGATTTTTTGCTAACAACTCTGAATGAAAAGCAACTTTTCTTTTTTCATTAACATTCAATGTATCTCATTGAAAATCAAGTTTTGACATCAAACAGTAAAAATGACGACTAAGATACATTTAGCTCTTTGGGACTTTTTAGGCTGAAAACCTGATTTGTGCTAAGAACTCTGAAAAAAAGCAAAGTTTTTTCACTTTTCATGTACATTTCCGTGTATCTCATGAAAAATCAAGTTTTGACATCCAAACAGAAAAAATGACGATGGAAAATAACAGCTTTTTTTGACTTTTCAGACTGAAAACCTGATTTTGCTAAGAAATCTGAAAAAAAGCAAAGTTTTTCACTTTTCATGTACATTTCAGTGTATCTCATGAAAATCAAGTTTTTGACATCCAAACAGTAAGATATGACATGATAGAAAATAACATTTAGCTTTTTTGGACTTTTCAGTCTGAAAACATGATTTTTGCTAAGAACTCTGAATGAAAAAGTAAACTTTCTTTTTTTCATGAACATTCAGTGTATCTCATGAAAAATCAAGTTTTGACATCCAACCAGTAAGAATGTAAATTAAAATGTCATTTAGCTATTTTTGAACTTTTTAGAATAAGAACCTTAATTTCTGCTTACAACATTGACTGAAAAGCAAACGTTTTAAACTTTTAATGAACATTCCAGTCATGATAAATCAAGTTTTGACCATCCAAACAATAAGAATGAAAAATAAAATGTCATTTAGCCTTTTTCGGACATTTTAGGCTGGAAAACCTGATTTTTGCTAAGAAATCTGAAGAAAAGTAAACTTTTTCACTTTCATGTACATTTCAGTGTATCTCATGAAAAATCAAGTTTTGACATCCAACAGTAAGAATGACGATGAAATAACATTTAGCTTTTTTTTAGACTTTTAGGCTGGAAAACCTGATTTTGCTAAGAAATCTGAAGAAAAGTAAATCTTTTCACTTTTATGTACATTTCAGTGTATCTCAATAAAAAATCAAGTTTTGACATCCAAACAGTAAAAATGACGACTAAGATAACATTTAGCTCTTTTGGGACTTTTTAGGCTGAAAACCTGATTTTGTGCTAAGAACTCTGAAAAAAAGCAAAGTTTTTCACTTTTCATGTACATTTCAGTGTATCTCATGTAAAATCAAGTTTTGAACATCCAAACAGTAAGAATGACGATGAAAACAACATTTAGCTTTTTTTTGGACTTTTCTAGACTGAAAACCTGATTTTTGCTAAGAAATCTGAAAAAAAAAGCAAAGTTTTTCACTTTTTCATGTACATTTCAGTGTATCTCATGTAAAATCAAGTTTTGACATCCAAACAGTAAAAATGACGACTAAGATAACATTTAGCTCTTTGGGACCTTTTTAGGCTGAAAACCTGATTTGTGCTAAGAACTCTGAAGAAAAGCAAACTTTTTCACTTTTCATGTACATTCAGTGTATCTCATGAAAAATCAAGTTTTGACATCCAAACAGTAAGAATGACGACTAAGATAACATTTAGCTCTTTTGGGACTTTTTAGGCTGAAACCTGATTTGTGCTAAGAACTCTGAATGAAAAAGCAAACTTTTTTCTTTTCATGAACATTCAGTGTATCTCATGAAAAATCAAGTTTTGACATCCAAACAGTAAGAATGTAAATTAAAATGTCATTTAGCTTTTTTTGAACTTTTTAGAATAAGAACCTTAATTTTTGCTTACAACATTGACTGAAAAGCAAACGTTTTAACTTTTAATGAACATTCCAGTCATGATAAATCAAGTTTTGACATCCAAACAATAAGAATGAAAAATAAAATGTCATTTAGCTTTTTTGGGACATTTTAGGCTGAAAACCTGATTTGTGCTAAGAACTCTGAATGAAAAGTAAACTTTTTCTTTTTCATGAACATTCAGTGTATCTCATGAAAAATCAAGTTTTGACATCCAACCAGTAAGAATGTAAATTAAAATGTCATTTAGCTTTTTTTGAACTTTTTAGAATAAGAACCTTAATTTTTGCTTACAAAATTGACTGAAAAGCAAACGTTTTAACTTTTAATGAACATTCCAGTCATGAAAAATCAAGTTTGACATCCAAACAATAAGAAATGAAAAATAAATGTCATTTAGCTTTTTGGGACATTTTAGGCTGTGAAAACCTGATTTTTGCTAAGAAATCTGAAAAAAAAGCAAACTTTTTCACTTTTCATGTACATTTCAGTGTATCTCATGAAAAATCAAGTTTTAACATCCAAACAGTAAGAATGACGACTAAGATAACATTTAGCTCTTTTGGGACTTTTTAGGCTCAGAACCAGATTTTTGCTAACAACTCTGAATGAAAAGCAAACTTTTCTTTTTCATTAACATTCAGTGTATCTCATGAAAAATCAAGTTTGACATCAAAACAGTAAAATGACGACTAAGATAACATTTAGCTCTTTTGGGACTTTTAGCTGAAAACCTGATTTGTGCTAAGAACTCTGAAAAAAAGCAAAGTTTTTCACTTTTCATGTACATTTCAGTGTATCTCATGTAAAATCAAGTTTTGACATCCAAACAGTAAGAATGACGATGAAAATAACATTTAGCTTTTTTTGGACTTTCGTCTGAAAACTGATTTTTGCTAAGAAATCTGAAAAAAAGCAAGTTTTCACTTTTCATGTACATTCAGTGTATCTCATGAAAAATCAAGTTTTGACATCCAAACAGTAAAAATGACGACTAAGATAACATTTAGCTCTTTTGGGACTTTTTAGGCTGAAAAACTGATTTGTGCTAAGAACTCTGAAAAAAAAGCAAAGTTTTTCACTTTTCATGTACATTTCAGTGTATCTCATGAAAAATCAAGTTTTGACATCCAAACAGAAAATGACGATGAAAATAGCTTTTTTGACTTTAGACTGAAAACTGATTTTTTGACTAAGAAGAAATCTGAAAAAAAAAAAAAGCAAAGTTTTTCACTTTTCATGTACATTTCAGTGTATCTCATGTAAAATCAAGTTTTGACATCCAAACAGTAAAAATGACGACTAAGATAAATTTAGCTCTTTGGGACTTTTAGGCTGAGAAAACCTGATTTGTGCTAAGAACTCTGAATGAAAAGTAAACTTTTTCTTTTTTCATGAACATTCAGTGTATCTCATGAAAAATCAAGTTTTGACATCCAAACAGTAAGAATGTAATTAAAATGTCATTTAGCTTTTTTGGAACTTTTAGAATAAGAAACCTTAATTTCTGCTTACAACATTGAACTGAAAAGCAAACGTTTTAACTTTTAATGAACATTCCAGTCATGAAAAATCAAGTTTTGACATCCAAAACAATAAGATGACAAAATAAAATGTCATTTAGCTTTTTGGACATTTTAGGCTGAAAAACCTGATTTTGCTGAAAGAAATCTGAAGAAAAGCAAACTTTTTCACTTTTCATGTACATTTCAGTGTATCTCATGAAAAATCAAGTTTAACATCCAAACAGTAAAGAATGACGACTAAGATAACATTTAGCTCTTTGGGACTTTTTAGGCTCAGAACCAGATTTTTGCTAACAACTCTGAATGAAAAGCAAACTTTTTCTTTTTTCATGAACATTCAATGTATCTCATGAAAAATCAAGTTTTGACATCCAAACAGTAAAATGACGATGAAGATAAACATTTAGCTCTTTTGGGACTTTTTAGGCTGAAAACTGTTGTGCTAAGAAACTGAAAAAAAGCAAAGTTTTTCACTTTTCATGTACATTTCAGTGTATCTCATGTAAAATCAAGTTTTGACATCCAAACAGTAAGAATGACGATATAAAATACATTTAGCTTTTTTGGACTTTTCAGGCTGAAAACCTGATTTTTGCTAAGAAATCTGAAAAAAAGCAAAGTTTTTCACTTTCATGTACATTCAGTGTATCTCATGAAAAATCAAGTTTTGACATCCAAACAGTAAAAATGACGACTAAGATAACATTTAGCTCTTTGGGACTTTTAGGCTGAAAACTGATTTGTGCTAAGAACTCTGAAAAAAAGCAAAGTTTTCACTTTCATGTACATTTCAGTGTATCTCATGAAAAATCAAGTTTTGACATCCAAACAGTAAGAATGACGACTAAGATAACATTTAGCTCTTTTGGGACTTTTTAGGCTGAAAACCTGATTTGTGCTAAGAAACTCTGAAAAAAAGCAAACTTTTCACTTTCATGTACATTTCAGTGTATCTCATGTAAAATCAAGTTTTGACATCCAAACAGTAAAAGAATGACGATAAAAAACATTTAGCTTTTTTGGGACTTTTAGGCTGAAACCTGATTTTTGCTAAGAAATCTGAAAAAAAGCAAAGTTTTCACTTTTCATGAACATTCAGTGTATCTCATGAAAAATAAGTTTTGACATCCAAACAGTAAGAATGAAATTAAAATACATTTAGCTTTTTGGGACTTTTTAGGCTGAAAACCTGATTTTTGCTTACAACATTGACTGAAAAGCAAACGTTTACACTTTCATGAACATTCAGTCATGATAAATCAAGTTTTGACATCCAAACAGTAAGAATGAAAAATTAAAATGTCATTTAGCTTTTTTGACTTTTTAGGCTGAAAACCTGATTTTGCTAAGAAATCTGAAGAAAAGCAAACTTTTTCACTTTTCATGTACATTTCAGTGTATCTCATGAAAAATCAAGTTTTGACATCCAAACAGTAAGAATGACGAATAAGATAACATTTAGCTTTTTGGGACTTTTTAGGCTGAAAACCTGATTTTTGCTAAGAAATCTGAAGAAAAAGCAAACTTTTCACTTTTCATGTACATTTCAGTGTATCTCATAAAAATCAAGTTTTGACATCCAAAAGTTAAAAATGACGACTAAGATAACATTTAGCTCTTTGGGACTTTTTAGGCTGAAAACCTGATTTGTGCTAAGAACTCTGAAAAAAAGCAAAAGTTTTCACTTTTCATGTACATTTCAGTGTATCTCATGTAAAATCAAGTTTTGACATCCAAACAGTAAGAATGACGACTAAGATAACATTTAGCTCTTTTTGGGACTTTTTAGGCTGAAAACCTGATTTGTGCTAAGAACTCTGAAAAAAAGCAAACTTTTTCACTTTTCATGTACATTTCAGTGTATCTCATGAAAAATCAAGTTTTGACATCCAAACAGTAAGAATGACGACTAAAATAACATTTAGCTTTTTTGGACTTTTTAGGCTGAAAACCTGATTTGTGCTAAGAATCTGAAAAAAAAGCAAACTTTTTCACTTTTCATGAAACATTCAGTGTATCTCATGAAAAATCAAGTTTTGACATCCAACAGTAAGAATGTAAATAAAATAACATTTAGCTTTTTTGACTTTTAGCTAAGAACCTGATTTTTGCTAACAACATTGAATGAAAAGCAAACGTTTTTCACTTTTCATGTACATTTCCAGTCATGAAATCACAGTTTTGAATCCAAACAAGTAAGAATGAAAAATAAAATGTACATTAGCTCTTTTTGGACTTTTTAGGCTGAAAACCTGATTTGTGCTAAGAACTCTGAATGAAAAGTAAACTTTTCTTTTTTCATGAACATTCAGTGTATCTCATGAAAATCAAGTTTTGACATCCAACCAGTAAGAATGTAAATTAAAATGTCATTTAGCTATTTTTTTGAACTTTTTAGAATAAGAACCTTAATTTCTGCTTACAACATTGACTGAAAAGCAAACGTTTTAACTTTACTGAACATTCCAGTCATGATAAATCAAGTTTTGACATCCAAACAATAAGAATGAAAAATAAATGTCATTAGCTTTTTCGGACATTTAGGCTGAAAACCTGATTTTTGCCTAAGAAATCTGAAGAAGAAAAGTAACTTTTTTCACTTTTTCATTGTACATTTCAGTGTATCTCATGAAAAATCAAGTTTTGACATCCAAACAGTAAAAATGACGACTAAGATAACATTTAGCTTTTTTTGGACTTTTTAGGCTGAAAACCTGATTTGTGCTAAGAACTCTGAAAAAAAGCAAACTTTTTCACTTTCATGTACATTTCAGTGTATCTCATAAAATCAAGTTTTGACATCCAACAGTAAGAATGACGACTGAAGATAACATTTAGCTTTTTTGGACTTTTTAGACTGAAAACCTGATTTGTGCTAAGAAACTCTGAAAAAAAGCAAAAGTTTTTCACTTTTCATGTACATTTCAGTGTATCTCATGTAAAATCAAGTTTTGACATCCAAACAGTAAAAATGACGATGAAAATAACATTTAGCTTTTTTTGGACTTTTTAGGCTGAAAACCTGATTTGTGCTAAGAACTCTGAAAAAAAAGCAAAGTTTTTCACTTTTCATGTACATTTCAGTTATCTCATGAAAAATCAAGTTTTGACATCCAAACAGTAAAAATGACGACTAAGATAACATTTAGCTCTTTTGGGACTTTTTAGGCTCAGATCCTGATTTGTGCTAAGAAACTCTGAATGAAAAGTAAACTTTTTCTTTTTTTCATGAACATTCAGTGTATCTCATGAAAAAATCAAGTTTTAACATCCAACCAGTAAGAATGTAAATTAAAATGTCATTTAGCTTTTTTTGAACTTTTTAGAATAAGAACCTTAATTTCTGCTTACAACATTGACTGAAAAGCAAACGTTTTAACTTTTAATGAACATTCCCAGTCATGATAAATCAAGTTTTGACATCCAAACAATAAGAATGAAAATAAATGTCATTTAGCTTTTTCGGACATTTTAGGCTGAAAACCTGATTTGTGCTAAGAAACTCTGAATGAAAAGCAAACTTTTCTTTTTCATGAACATTCAGTGTATCTCATGAAAAATCAAGTTTGAAATCCAACAGTAAATGTAAATTAAAATAACATTTAGCTTTTTTGGACTTTTTAGAATAAGAACCTTAATTTCTGCTTAAACATTGACTGAAAAAAGCAAAGTTTTAACTTTTCATGAACATTCCAGTCATGAAAAATCAAGTTTTGACATCCAAACAGTAAGAATGAAAAATAAAACATTTAGCTTTTTTCGGACTTTTTAGGCTGAAAACCTGATTTTTGCTAAGAAATCTGAAAAAAAGCAAACTTTTTCACTTTTCATGTACATTTCAGTGTATCTCATGAAAATCAAGTTTGACATCCAAACAGTAAGAATGACGACTAAAATAACATTTAGCTTTTTTTGGACTTTTAGGCTCAGAACTGATTTTTGCTAACAACTCTGAAAAAAAGCAAACTTTTTTTTTTTCATTAATTTCAGTGTATCTCATGAAAAATCAAGTTTTGACATCCAAACAGTAAAAATGAAGACTAAGAAAACATTTAGCTCTTTTGGGACTTTTTAGGCTGAAAACCTGATTTTTGCTAAAACTCTGAAAAAAAGCAAAGTTTTTCACTTTTCATGTACATTCAGTGTATCTCATAAAAAATCAAGTTTTGACATCCAAACAGTAAGAATGACGATTAAAATAACATTTAGCTTTTTTGGACTTTTTAGTCTGAAAATGATTTTCTGCTAAGAACTCTGACTGAAAAGCAAACGTTTTTCACTTTCATGTACATTCAGTGTCATGTAAAATCAAGTTTTGACATCCAAACAGTAAGAATGAAAAATAAAATAACATTTAGCTTTTTGGACTTTTAGCTGAAAACCTGATTTTTGCTAAGAAATCTGAAAAAAAAAGCAAAGTTTTCACTTTTCATGTACATTTCAGTGTATCTCATGAAAATCAAGTTTTGACATCCAAACAGTAAGAATGAGACGAAAATAACATTTAGCTCTTTTGGGACTTTTTAGGCTGAAAACCTGATTTTGCTAAGAACTCTGAATGAAAAGCAAACTTTTTCTTTTTTCATGAACATTCAGTGTATCTCATGAAAAATCAAGTTTTGACATCCAAACAATAAGAATGAAAAATAAAAATGTCATTTAGCTTTTGGGACTTTTTAGGCTGAAAACCTGATTTTGCTAAGAAATCTGAAGAAAAGCAAACTTTTTACTTTTCATGACATTCAGTGTATCTCATGAAAAATCAAGTTTTGACATCAAAAAGTAAGAATGACGATAAAATACATTTAGCTTTTTTGGGACTTTTTAGGCTGAAAACCTGATTTTTGCTAAGAAATCTGAAGAAAAGCAAACTTTTTCACTTTTATGTACATTTCAGGTATCTCATGAAAAATCAAGTTTTGACATCCAAAACAGTAAGAATGAACGACTAAGATAACATTTAGCTCTTTTGGACTTTTTAGGCTGAAAACCTGATTTGTGCTAAGAACTCTGAAAAAAAGCAAAGTTTTTCACTTTTCATGTACATATTCAGTGTATCTCATGAAAAATCAAGTTTTGACATCCAAACAGTAAGAATGACGATAAAATAACATTTAGCTTTTTTGGACTTTTTAGGCTGAAAACCTGATTTTTGCTAAGAACTCTGAAAAAAAGCAAAGTTTTTCACTTTTCATGTACATTTCAGTGTATCTCATGAAAAATCAAGTTTTGACATCCAAACAGTAAGAATGACGACTAAGATAACATTTAGCTTTTTGGACTTTTTAGGCTGAAAAATGATTTGTGCTAAGAATCTGAAAAAAAGCAAAGTTTTTCACTTTTCATGTACATTCAGTGTATCTCATGTAAAATCAAGTTTTGACATCCAAACAGTAAAAATGACGACTAAGATAACATTTAGCTCTTTTGGACTTTTTAGGCTGAAAACTGATTTGTGCTAAGAACTCTGAAAAAAAAGCAAAGTTTTTCACTTTTCATGTACATTTCAGTGTATCTCATGAAAAATCAAGTTTGACATCCAAACAGTAAGAATGACGACTAAGATAACATTTAGCTCTTTTGGGACTTTTTAGGCTGAAAACCTGATTTGTGCTAAGAACTCTGAAAAAAAGCAAACTCTTTCACTTTTCATGTACATTTCAGTGTATCTCATGTAAAATCAAGTTTTGACATCCAAACAGTAAGAATGACTATGAAAATAACATTTAGCTTTTTTGGACTTTTCAGTCTGAAAACCTGATTTTTGCTAAGAAATCTGAAAAAAAGCAAAGTTTTTCACTTTTCATGTACATTTCAGTGTATCTCATGAAAAATCAAGTTTTGACATCCAAACAGTAAAAATGACGACTAAGATAAAATTTTCCTCTTTTGGGACTTTTTAGGCTGAAAACCTGATTTGTGCTAAGAACTCTGAATGAAAAGTAAACTTTTTCTTTTTCATGAACATTCAGTGTATCTCATGAAAAATCAAGTTTTGACATCCAACAGTAAGAATGTAAATTAAAATGTCATTTAGCTTTTTTGAACTTTTTAGAATAAGAACCTTAATTTCTGCTTACAACATTGACTGAAAAGCAAACGTTTTAACTTTTAATGAACATTCCAGTCATGATAAATCAAGTTTTGACATCCAAACAATAAGAATGAAAAATAAATAAAATGTCATTAGCTTTTTCGACATTTTAGGCTGAAAACCTGATTTTTGCTAAGAAATCTGAAGAAAAGTAAACTTTTTCACTTTTCATGTACATTTCAGTGTATCTCATGAAAAATCAAGTTTTAACATCCAAACAGTAAGAATGACGACTAAGATAACATTTAGCTTTTTGGGACTTTTTAGGCTCAGAACCAGATTTTTGCTAAGAACTCTGAATGAAAAGCAAACTTTTTCTTTTTCATTAACATTCAAGTATCTCATGAAAAATCAAGTTTTGACATCAAAACAGTAAAATGACGACTAAGATAACATTTAGCTCTTTTGGGACTTTTTAGGCTGAAAACCTGATTTGTGCTAAGAACTCTGAAAAAAAGCAAAAGTTTTTCACTTTTCATGTACATTTCAGTGTATCTCATGTAAAATCAAGTTTTGACATCCAAACAGTAAGAATGACGATGAAAATAACATTTAGCTTTTTTGGACTTTTCAGTCTGAAAAACATGATTTTTGCTAAGAAATCTGAAAAAAAGCAAAGTTTTCACTTTTCATGTACATTTCAGTGTATCTCATGTAAAATCAAGTTTTGACATCCAAACAGTAAAAATGACGACTAAGATAACATTTAGCTTTTGGGACTTTTTAGGCTGAAAACCTGATTTGTGCTAAAAACTCTGAATGAAAAGCAAACTTTTTCTTTTTTCATAACATTCATGTATCTCATGAAAAATCAAGTTTTGACATCCAACCAGTAAGAATGTAAATTAAAATGTCATTAGCTTTTTGAACTTTTTAGAATAAGAACCTTAATTTCTGCTTACAAACATTGACTGAAAAGCAAACGTTTTAACTTTTAATGAAACATTCCAGTCATGATTAATCAAGTTTTGACATCCAAACAATAAGAATGAAAAATAAATGTTATTTAGCTTTTTCGGACATTTTAGGCTGAAAAACCTGATTTTTGCTAAGAAATCTGAAGAAGAAAAGCAAACTTTTCACTTTTCATGTACATTTCAGTGTATCTCATGAAAAATCAAGTTTTGACATCCAAACAGTAAGAATGACGACTAAGATAACATTTAGCTCTTTGGGACTTTTTAGGCTCAGAAACCAGATTTTTGCTAACACTCTGAATGAAAAGCAAACTTTTTTTTTCATAACATTTCATGTATCTCATGAAAAATCAAGTTTTGACATCCAAACAGTAAAAATGACGACTAAGATAACATTTAGCTTTTTGGGACTTTTTAGGCTGAAAACCTGATTTGTGCTAAAACTCTGAAAAAAAAGCAAAGTTTTTACTTTTCATGTACATTTCAGTGTATCTCATGTAAAATCAAGTTTTGACATCCAAACAGTAAGAATGACGATGAAAATAACATTTAGCTTTTTTGGGACTTTTAGGCTGAAAACCTGATTTTGCTAAGAAATCTGAAAAAAAGCAAAGTTTTTCACTTTTCATGTACATTCAGTGTATCTCATGAAAAATCAAGTTTTGACATCCAAACAGTAAAAATGACGACTAAGATAACATTTAGCTCTTTTGGGACTTTTTAGGCTGAAAACCTGATTTTTGCTAAGAACTCTGAAAAAAAGCAAACTTTTTCACTTTTCATGTACATTTCAGTGTATCTCATGAAAAATCAAGTTTTGACATCAAACAGTAAGAATGTAAATTAAATAACATTTAGCTTTTTGACTTTTTAGATAAGAAACCTGATTTCTGCTTACAAATTGAAAAAAGCAAAGTTTTACTTTCATGAACATTTCAGTCATGAAAATCAAGTTTTGACATCCAAACAATAAGAATGAAAAATAAAATGTCATTTAGCTTTTTGGACATTTTAGGCTGAAAACCTGATTTTGCTAAGAAATCTGAAAAAAAGCAAACTTTTTCACTTTTCATGTACATTCAGTGTATCTCATAAAATCAAGTTTTGACATCCAAACAGTAAAAATGACGACTAAGATAACATTTAGCTCTTTTGGGACTTTTTAGGCTGAAAACCTGATTTTGCTAAGAAATCTGAAGAAAAGCAAACTTTTTCACTTTTTATTAACATTCAGTGTATCTCATGAAAAATCAAGTTTTGACATCCAAACAGTAAAAATGACGACTAAGATAACATTTAGCTCTTTTGGGACTTTTTAGGCTGAAAACCTGATTTGTGCTAAAAAACTCTGAAAAAAAGCAAAGTTTTTCACTTTTCATGTACATTTCAGTGTATCTCATGTAAAATCAAGTTTTGACATCCAAACAGTAAGAATGACGATGAAAATAACATTTAGCTTTTTTTGGACTTTTTAGGCTGAAAAATGATTTTTGCTAAGAAATCTGAAAAAAAGCAAAGTTTTTCACTTTTCATGTACATTTCAGTGTATCTCATGAAAAATCAAGTTTTGACATCCAAACAGTAAAAATGACGACTAAGATAACATTTAGCTCTTTTGGGACTTTTTAGGCTGAAAACCTGATTGTGCTAAGAACTCTGAAAAAAAGCAAACTCTATCACTTTTCATGTACATTCAGTGTATCTCATGTAAAATCAAGTTTTGACATCCAACCAGTAAGAATGTAAATTAAAATGTCATTTAGCTATTTTCTGAACTTTTTAGAATAAGGAACCTTAATTTTGCTTACAACATTGACTGAAAAGCAATAGTTTTAAATTTTAATGACATTCCAGTCATGATAAATCAAGTTTTGACATCCAAACCATAAGAATGAAAAATCTAAATGTCATTTAGCTTTTTCGGACATTTTTAGGCTGAAAACCTGATTTTTTGCTAAGAAATCTAAAGAAAAGTAAACCTTTTTCACTTTTCATGTACATTTCAGTGTATCTCATGAAAAATCAAGTTTTGACATCCAAACAGGAAAAATATGACGATGAATGAAATAACATTTAGCTTTTTTTTAGACTTTTTAGGCTGAAAACCTGATTTTTTGCTAAGAAATCTCAGACAAAGTAAACTTTTTCACTTTTTATGTACATTTCAGTGTATCTCATTAAAAATCAAGTTTTTGACATCCAAACAGTATAAAATGACGACTAAGATAACATTTAGCTCTTTGGGATCTTTTTTAGGCTGGAAAACCTGATTTGTGCTAAGAACTTGACTGAAAAGCAAACTTTTTTCACTTTTCATGTACATTTCCGTGTATCTCATGAAAAATCAAGTTTTAACATCCAAACAGTCAAAAACTGACCGACCTAAGATAACATTTAGCTCTTTTGGGACTTTTTTAGGCTCAGAACCTGATTTGTGCTAAGAACTCTGAATGAAAAGTAAACTTTTTCTTTTTCATGAACATTCAGTGTATCTCGATGAAAATCAAGTTTTTAACATACCACCAGTAAGAATGTAAATTAAAATGTCATTTAGCTTTTTTTGAACTTTTTTAGAATAAGAACCTAATTCTGCTTACAACACTGACTGACTGAAAGCAAACGTTTTTAACTTTTAATGAACATTCCAGTCATGATAAATCAAGTTTGACATCAAAACAATAAGAATGAAAAATAAAATAACATTTAGCTTTTTGGGACTTTTAGGCTGAAAAACCTGATTTTTGCTAAGAACTCTGAAAAAAAAGCAAAGTTTTTCACTTTTCATGTACATTTCAGTGTATCTCATGAAAAATCAAGTTTTGACATCCAAACAGTAAGAATGACGACTAAGATAACATTTAGCTCTTTGGGACTTTTTAGGCTGAAAACCTGATTTGTGCTAAGAACTCTGAAAAAAAAGCAAACTTTTTCACTTTTCATGTACATTTCAGTGTATCTCATGAAAAATCAAGTTTTGACATCCAAACAGTAAGAATGACGATGAAAATAACATTTAGCTTTTTTTGGACTTTTCAGTCTGAAAACCTGATTTTGCTAAGAAATCTGAAAAAAAGCAAAGTTTTTCACTTTTCATGTACATTTCAGTGTATCTCATGAAAAATCAAGTTTTGACATCCAAACAGTAAAATGACGACTAAGATAACATTTAGCTCTTTGGGACTTTTAGGCTGAAAACCTGATTTGTGCTAAGAACTCTGAATGAAAAAGTAAACTTTTTCTTTTTCATGAACATTCAGTTGTATCTCATGAAAAATCAAGTTTTGACATCCAAACCAGTAAGAATGTACATTAAAATGTCATTTTAGCTATTTTTGAAACTTTTTAGAATAAGAACCTTAATTTCTGCTTAAAACATTGACTGAAAGCAACGTTTTAACTTTTAATGAACATTCCAGTCATGATAATCAAGTTTTGACATCCAAACAATAAGAATGAAAAATAAAATGTCATTTAGCTTTTTCGGACATTTTAGGCTGAAAACCTGATTTTTGCTAAGAAATCTGAAGAAAAGTAAACTTTTTCACTTTTCATGTACATTTCAGTGTATCTCATGAAAAATCAAGTTTAAACATCCCAAACAGTAAGAATGACGACTAAGATAACATTTAGCTCTTTTGGGACTTTTTTAGGCTCAGAACCAGATTTTTGCTAACAACTCTGAATGAAAAGCAAACTTTTTCTTTTTTCATTAACATTCAATGTATCTCATGAAAAATCAAGTTTTGACATCAAACAGTAAAAATGAAGACTAAGATCACATTTAGCTCTCTCTTTGGAGACTTTTTAGGCTGAAAACCTGATTTGTGCTAAGAACTCTGAAAAAAAGCAAAGTTTTCACTTTTCATGTACATTTCAGTGTATCTCATGTAAAATCAAGTTTTGACATCCAAACAGTAAGAAGACGATGAAATGAATTTGAAAAAACATTTAGCTTTTTTTGGAACTTTTCAGTCTGAAAACATGATTTTTTGCTAAGAAATCTGAAAAAAGCAAAGTTTTTCACTTTTCATGTACATATCAGGTAATCTCATGTAAAATCAGTTTTGACATCCAAAACAGTAAAAATGACGACTAAGATAACATTTAGCTCTTTTGGGACTTTTTAGGCTCAGAACCAGATTTTGCTAACAACTCTGAATGAAAAGCAAACTTTTTCTTTTTTCATTAACATTCAATGTATCTCATGAAAATCAAGTTTTGACATCCAACCAGTAAGAATGTAAATTAAATAATGTCATTTAGCTTTTTTTTGAACTTTTTAGAATAAGAACCTTAATTTCTGCTTACAACATTGACTGAAAAGCAAACGTTTTAACTTTTAATGAACATTCCAGTCATGATTAATCAAGTTTTGACATCCAAACAATAAGAATGAAAAATAAAATGTAATTTAGCTTTTTTCGGACATTTTAGGCTGAAAACCTGATTTTTGCTAAGAAATCTGAAGAAAGCAACTTTTCACTTTTCATGTACAATTTCAGTGTATCTCATGAAAAATCAAGTTTAACATCCAAAACAGTAAGAATGACGACTAAGATAACATTTAGCTCTTTTGGGACTTTTTAGGCTCTCAGAACCAGATTTTTGCTAACAACTCTGAATGAAAGCAACTTTTTTCTTTTTCATTAACATTCAATGTATCTCATGAAAAATCAAGTTTTGACATCAAAACAGTTAAAAATGACGACTAAGATAACATTTAGCTCTTTTGGGACTTTTTAGGCTGAAAACCTGATTTGTGCTAAAAACTCTGAAAAAAAGCAAAGTTTTTCACTTTTCATGTACATTTCAGTGTATCTCATGTAAAATCAAGTTTTGACATCCAAACAGTAAGAATGCGATGAAATAAATAACATTTAGCTTTTTTGGACTTTTCAGGCTGAAAACCTGATTTTTGCTAAGAAATCTGAAAAAAAAAGCAAAGTTTTTCACTTTTCATGTACATTTCAGTGTATCTCATGAAAAATCAAGTTTTGACATCCAAACAGTAAAAATGACGATAAGATAACATTTAGCTTTTTTGGGACTTTTAGGCTGAAAACCTGATTTTGCTAAGACTCTGAAAAAAGCAAACTTTTCACTTTTCATGTACATTCAGTGTATCTCATGTAAAATCAAGTTTTGACATCCAAACAGTAAAATGACGACTAAGATAAAACATTTAGCTTTTTGGACTTTTTAGGCTGAAAACCTGATTTGTGCTAAGAACTCTGACTGAAAAGCAAACTTTTTCACTTTTCATGTACATTTCAGTGTATCTCATGAAAAATCAAGTTTTGACATCCAAACAGTAAAATGACGACATAAGATAACATTTAGCTCTTTTGGGACTTTTTAGGCTGAAAACCTGATTTGTGCTCTAAGAACTGAATGAAAGCAAACTTTTCTTTTTTCATGAACATTCAGTGTATCTCATGAAAATCAAGTTTTGACATCCAAACAGTAAGAATGAAATAAAATGTCATTTAGCTTTTTTTGAACTTTTTAGAATAAGAACCTTAATTTCTGCTAAGAACATTGACTGAAAAGCAAACGTTTTAACTTTTAATGAACATTCCAGTCATGATAAATCAAGTTTTGACATCCAAACAATAAGAATGAAAAATAAAATGTCATTTAGCTTTTTCGGACATTTTAGGCTGAAAACCTGATTTGTGCTAAGAACTCTGAATGAAAAGTAAACTTTTTCATTTTTCATGAACATTCAGGTATCTCATGAAAAATCAAGTTTTGACATCCCAACCAGTAAGAATGTAAATTAAAATGTCATTTAGCTTTTTTTGAACTTTTTAGAATAAGAACCTTAATTTCTGCTTACAACATTGACTGAAAAGCAAACGTTTTAACTTTTAATGAACATTCCAGTCATGATTAATCAAGTTTTGACATCCAAACAATAATAATGAAAAATAAAAAGTCATTTAGCTTTTTCGGACATTTTAGGCTGAAAACCTGATTTTTGCTAAGAAATCTGAAGAAAAGCAAACTTTTCACTTTTCATGTACATTTCAGTTGTATCTTCATGAAAAATCAAGTTTTGACATCCCAAAAGTAAGAATGACGACTAATAACCATTTAGCTTTTTTTAGGACTTTTTTAGGCTCAGAACCTGATTTTTTGATAACAACTCTGAATAAAAAGTAAACTTTTTTATTTTTTCATTAACATTCAGTGTATCTAATGAAAAATCACAGTTTTCGACATCCAAAAAGTAAGAATGACAAATTAAAATGACAACACTCAGCTTTTTCGGACTTTTATAGGCTGAAAACCTGATTTTTGCTAACAACTTCTGACTGAAAAGCAAATCTCTCATTTTTCATGAACATTCAGTGTACTCATAAAAATCCATGTTTTGACATCCAAACAGTAAGAATGTAAATTAAAATGCCATTTAGCTTTTTTTGAACTTTTTAGAATAAGAATCTTAATTTCTGCTTACACAATTGACTGAAAAGCAAACGTTTAACTTTTAATGAACATTCCAGTCATGATAAATAAGTTTTGACATCCAAACAATAAGAGAAAAATAAATGTCATTTTAGCTTTTTTCGGACATTTTAGGCTGAAAACCTGATTTTTGCTAAGAAATCTGAAAAAAAGCAAAGTTTTTTCACTTTTCATGTACCATTCAGTGTATCTCATGAAAAATCAAGTTTGGAACATCCAAAACAGTAAAACTGACGACTAAGATAACATTTAGCTCTTTTGGGACTTTTTAGGCTGAAAAACCTGATTTGTGCTAAGAACTCTGAATGAAAAGTAACCTTTTCTTTTTTTCCTGAACAATCCGTGTATCTCATGAAAATCAAGTTTTTGAACATTCCAAATAATAAGAATGAAAAATCAAATGTCATTTAGCTTTTTCGGACCATTTTAGGCTGAAAACCTGATTTTTGCTAAGAAACTCTGAAGAAAAGTAAACTCTTTTCACTTTTCATGTACCTTTCCAGTTTTGTTATCTCATGAAAAATCAAGTTTTGACATCCAAACAGAAAAAATGACGATTGAAAATACCATCTAGCTTTGTTTGTTTTTTAGACCTTTTTAGGCTGAAAACCTGATTTTTTGCTAAGAAATCTGAAGAAAGTAAACTTTTTCAACTTTTTATGTACATTTCAGTGTGATCTCATAAAAAATCAAGTTTTGACATTCCCAAACAGTAAAACTGACGACTAAGATAACATTTCGCTCTTTTGGGACTTTTTAGGCTGAAAACCTGATTGTGCTAAGAAACTCTGAAAAAAGCCAAAGTTTTTCACTTTTTCATGTACATTTCAGTGTATCTCATGTAAAATCAAGTTTTGACATCCAAACAGTAAGAATGACGATGAAAATAACATTTAGCTTTTTTTGGGACTTTTCAGGCTGAAAACCTGATTTTTGCTAAGAACTCTGAAAAAAAGCAAAGTTTTCACCTTTTCATGTACATTTCAGTGTATATCATGAAAATCAAGTTTTGACATCAAACAGTAAGAATGACGACTAAGATAACATTTAGCTCTTTTGGGACTTTTTAGGTCATGAAACCTGATTTGTGCTAAGAACTCTGAAAAAAGCAAACTTTTTCTCTCACTTTTCATGTACATTTCAGGTGTATCTCATGTAAAAATCAAGTTTTGACATCCAAACAGTAAGAATGAGATAAAATAACATTTAGCTTTTTTTGGACTTTTTCAGCTCTGAAAAACCTGATTTGTGCTAAGAAATCTGAAAAAAAGCAAAGTTTTTTCACTTTTCATGTAACATATCAGTGTATCTCATGTAAATCAAGTTTTGACATCCAACACAGTAAGAATGAAAATAAATAACATTTAGCTTTTTTTCGGACTTTTAGGCTGAAAACCTGATTTGTGCTAAGAACTCTGAATGAAAAGTAAACTTTTTCTTTTTCATGAACATTCAGTGTATCTCATGAAAAATCAAGTTTTGACATCCAACCAGTAAGAATGTAAATTAAATGTCATTTAGCTTTTTTGAACCTTTTTAGGAATAAGAACCTTAATTTCTGCTTACAACATTGACTGAAAAGCAAACGTTTTAACTTTTAATGAACATTCCAGTCATGATTAATTCAAGTTTTGACATCCAAACAATAATAATGAAAAATAAAATGTCATTTAGCTTTTTCGGACATTTTAGGCTGAAACCTGATTTTTGCTAAGAAATCTTGAAGAAAGCAAACTTTTTCACTTTTCATGTACATTTCAGTGTATCTCATGAAAAATCAAGTTTTAACATCCAAACAGTAAGAAGAATGACGACTAAGATAACATTTAGCTCTTTTGGGACTTTTTAGGCTCGAACCCCTATTTTTGCTAACACTCTGATGAAAAGCAAACTTTTTCTTTTTCATTAACATTCAATGTATCTCATGAAAATCAAGTTTTTGACATCCAAACGTAAGAATGACGATGAAAATAACATTTAGCTTTTTTTGGACTTTTCAGTCTGAAAACATGATTTTTGCTAAGAAATCTGAAAAAAAGCAACGTTTTTCACTTTTCATGTACATATCAGTGTATCTCATGTAAATCAAGTTTTGACATCCCAAACAGTAAAAATGACGGACTAAGATAACATTTAGTCTTTTTGGGACTTTTTAGGATGAACACGATTTTTGCTAAGAACTCTGACTGAAAAGCAAACTTTTTTCACTTTTCATGTACATTTCAGTGTATCTCATGAAAATCAAGTTTAACATCCAAACAGTACGAATGACGACTAAGATAACATTTAGCTCTTTTGGGACTTTTAGGCTCAGAACCAGATTTTTGCTAACAACTCTGAATGAAAAGCAAACTTTTTTCTTTTTCATTAACATTCAATGTATCTCATGAAAATCAAGTTTTGACATCAAAAACAGTAAAAATGAACGACTAAGATAACATTTAGCTCTTTTGGACTTTTTAGGCTGAAACCTGATTTGTGCTAAGAACTCTGAAAAAAAGCAAAGTTTTTCACTTTTCATGTACATTTCAGTGTATCTCATGTAAAATCAAGTTTCGACATCCAAACAGTAAGAATGACGATGAAAATAACATTAGCTTTTTTGGGACCTTTTCAGTCTGAAAAACCTGATTTTTGCTAAGAAATCTGAAAAAAAGCAAAGTTTTTCACTTTTCATGTACATTTCAGTGTATCTCATGAAAAATCAAGTTTTGACATCCAAACAGTAAGAATGACGAATAAGATAACATTTAGCTCTTTTTTGGACTTTTTAGGATGAAAACCTGATTTGTGCTAAGAACTCTGAATGAAAAGCAAAGTTTTTCACTTTTCATGTACAATTTCAGTGTATATCATGTAAATCAAGTTTTGACATCCAACAGAAAAAATGACGACTGAAAATAACATTAGCTTTTTTTTAGACTTTTTTTAGGCTGAAAACCTGATTTTGCTAAGAAATCTGAAGAAAAAGTAAATTTTTTCACTTTTTATGTACATTTCAGTGTATCTCCATTAAAAATCAAGTTTTGACATCCAAACAGTAAAATGACGGACTAAGATAACATTTAGCTCTTTTGGGACTTTTTAGGCTGAAAACCTGATTTGTGCTAAGAACTCTGAAAAAAAGCAAAGTCTATCACTTTTCATGTACATTCATGTATCTCATGTAAATCAAGTTTTGACATCCAAACAGTAAGAATGACGATGAAACAACATTTAGCTTTTTTTGGCACTTTCAGACTGAAAACCTGATTTTTGCTAAGAAATCTGAAAAGCAAAGTTTTTCACTTTTTCATGTACATTTCAGTGTATCTCATGTACAATCAAGTTTTGGACATCCAAACAGTAATAAGTGAACGACTAAGATTAACATTTAGCTCTTTTTGGGACTTTTTTAGGATGATGAAACCTGATTTGTGCTAAGAACTCTGACTGAAAAGCAAACTTTTCACTTTTCATGTACATTTCAGTGTATCTCATGAAAAATCAAGTTTTAACATCCAAACAGTAAGAATGACGGACTAAGATAACATTTAGCTCTTTTGGGACTTTTTAGGCTCAGAACCTGATTTGTGCTAAGAACTCTGAAATGAAAAGTAAACTTTTTCTTTTTTCATGAACATTCAGTGTATCTCATGAAAAATCAAGTTTTACATCCAACCAGTAAGAATGTAAATTAAAATGTCATTTAGCTTTTTTTGAACTTTTAGAATAAGAACCTTAATTTCTGCTTACAACATTGACTGAAAAGCAACGTTTTAACTTTTAATGAACATTCAGTCATGATTAATCAAGTTTTGACATCCAAACAATTAAAGAATGAAAAATAAAATGTAACTTTAGCTCTTTTCGGACTTTTTAGGCTGAAAACCTGATTTTTGCTAAGAACTCTGAAAAAAGCAAACTTTTTCACTTTTCATGTACATATTCAGTGTATCTCATGAAAAATCAAGTTTTGACATCCAAACAGTAAAATGACGACTAAGATAACATTTAGCTCTTTTGGGACTTTTTCGGCTGAAAACCTGATTTGTGCTAAGAACTCTGAAAAAAAGCAAACTCTTTCACTTTTCATGTACATTTCAAGTGTATCTCATGAAAAATCAAGTTTTGACATCCAAACAGTAAAAATGACGATGAAAATAACATTTAGCTTTTTTTGGACTTTTCAGGACTGAAAACTGATTTTTGCTAAGAAATCTGAAAAAAAGCAAAGTTTTTCACTTTTCATGTTACATTTCAGTGTATCTCATGAAAATCAAGTTTTGACATCCAAACAGTAAGAATGACGACTAAGATAACATTTAGCTCTTTTGGGACTTTTTTAGGCTTGAAAACCTGATTTGTGCTAAGAACTCTGAAAAAAAAACTTTTTCACTTTTCATGTACATTTCAGTGTATCTCATGTAAAATCAAGTTTTGACATCCAAACAGTAAGAATGACGATAAAATAACATTTAGCTTTTTTTGGACTTTTTAGGCTGAAAACCTGATTTTTGCTAAGAAATCTGAAAAAAAGCAAAGTTTTTCACTTTTCATGTACATTTCAGTGTATCTCATGAAAATCAAGTTTTGACATCCAAACAGTAAGAATGACGACTAGATAACATTTAGCTCTTTTGGGACTTTTTAGGCTGAAAACCTGATTTTTGCTAAGAACTCTGAATGAAAAGCAAACTTTTTCTTTTTTCATGAACATTCAGTGTATCTCATGAAAAATCAAGTTTTGACATCCAACAGTAAGAATGAAATAAAATAACATTTAGCTTTTTTTGGACTTTTTAGAATAAAACCTTGATTTCTGCTTACAACATTGACTGAAAAGCAAACGTTTTAACTTTTCATGAACATTCCAGTCATGATTAATCAAGTTTTGACATCCAAACAATAAGAATGAAAAATAAATGTAATTTAGCTTTTTCGGACATTTTAGGCTGAAAACCTGATTTTTGCTAAGAAATCTGAAGAAAAGCAAACTTTTTCACTTTCATGTACATTTCAGTGTATCTCATGAAAAAATCAAGTTTTAACATCCCAAACAGTAAGAATGACGACTAAGATAACATTTAGCTCTTTTGGGACTTTTTAGGCTCAGAACCACATTTTTGTAACAACTCTGAATGAAAAGCAAACTTTTTCTTTTTTCATTAACATTCAATGTATCTCATGAAAAATCAAGTTTTGACATCCAAACAGTAAGAATGACGATTGAAAATAACATTTAGCTTTTTTTGGACCTTTTCAGTCTGAAAACATGATTTTTTGCTAAGAAATCTGAAAAAAAAGCCCAAAGTTTTTCACTTTTCATGTACATATCAGTGTATCTCATGTAAAATCAAGTTTTGACATCCAAACAGTAAAAATGACGACTAAGATAACATTTAGCTCTTTTGGGACTTTTTAGGCTGAAAACCTGATTTGTGCTAAGAACTCTGAAAAAAGCAAACTCTATCACTTTCATGTACATTTCAGTGTATCTCATGTAAAATCAAGTTTTGACATCCAAACAGTAAGAATGACGATGAAAATAACATTTAGCTTTTTTTGGCCTTTTCAGTCTGAAAACATGATTTTTGCTAAGAAATCTGAAAAAAAGCAAAGTTTTCACTTTTCATGTACATTTCAGTGTATCTCATGTAAAATCAAGTTTTGACATCAAACAGTAAGAATGACGACTAAGATAACATTTAGCTCTTTTGGGACTTTTTAGGCTCAGATCCAGATTTTTTGCTAACAACTCTGAATGAAAAGCCAACTTTTTCTTTTTTTCATTAACATTCAATGTATCTCATGAAAAATCAAGTTTTGACATCCAACCAGTAAGAATGTAATTAAAATGTCATTTAGCTTTTTTTGAACTTTTTAGAATAAGAACCTTACTTTCTGCTACAACATTGACTGAAAAGAAAACGTTTTAACTTTTAATTGAACATTCCAGTCATGATTAATCAAGTTTTGACATCCAAACAATAAGAATGAAAAATAAAATGTAATTTAGCTTTTTTCGGACATTTTAGGCTGATGAAAACCTGATTTTTGCTAAGAAATCTGAAGAAAAGCAACTTTTTCACTTTTCATGTACATTTCAGTGTATCTCATGAAAAATCAAGTTTAACATCCAAACAGTAAGAATGACGACTAAGATAACATTTAGCTCTTTTGGGACTTTTTAGGCTCAGAACCAGCATTTTTGCTAACAACTCTGAATGAAAAGCAAACTTTTTCTTTTTTCATTAACATCAATGTATCTCATGAAAAATCAAGTTTTGACATCAAAACAGTAAAAATGACGACTAAGATAACATTTAGCTCTTTTGGGACTTTTTAGGCCTGAAAACCTGATTTGTGCTAAGAACTCTGAAAAAAAGCAAAGTTTTTCACTTTTCATGTACATTTCAGTGTATCTCATGTAAAATCAAGTTTTGACATCCAAACAGTAAGAATGACTATGAAAATAACATTTAGCTTTTTTTGGACTTTTCAGTCTGAAAACCTGATTTTTGCTAAGAACTCTGAAAAAAAGCAAAGTTTTTCACTTTTCATGTACATTTCAGTGTATCTCATGAAAATCAAGTTTTGACATCCAAACAGTAAAAAATGACGACTAAGATAAAATTTCCTCTTTTGGGACTTTTTAGGCTGAAAACCTGATTTGTTGCTAAGAACTCTGAATGAAAAGTAACTTTTTCTTTTTCATGAACATTCAGTGTATCTCATGAAAAATCAAGTTTTGACATCCAAACCAGTAAGAATGTAAATTAAAATGTCATTTAGCTATTTTTGAACTTTTAGAATAAGAACCTTAATTTCTGCTTACAACATTGACTGAAAAGCAAACGTTTTTAACTTTTAATGAACATTCCAGTCATGATAATCAAGTTTTGACATCCAAACAATAAGAATGAAAAATAAAATGTCATTTAGCTTTTTTCGGACATTTTAGGCTGAAACCTGATTTTTGCTAAGAAATCTGAAGAAAAGTAAACTTTTTCACTTTTCATGTACATTTCAGTGTATCGCATGAAAAATCAAGTTTAAACATCCAAACAGTAAGAATGACGACTAAGATAACATTTAGCTCTTTTGGGACTTTTTAGGCTCAGAACCAGATTTTTGCTAACAACTCTGAATGAAAGCAAACTTTTTCTTTTTTTATTAACATTCAATGTATCTCATGAAAAATCAAGTTTTGACATCAAAACAGTAAAACTGACGACTAAGATAACATTTAGCTCTTTTGGGACTTTTTAGGCTGAAAAACCTGATTTGTGCTAAGAACTCTGAAAAAAAGCAAAGTTTTTCACTTTTCATGTACATTTCAGTGTATCTATGTAAAATCAAGTTTTGACATCCAAACAGTAAGAATGACGATGAAAATAACATTTAGCTTTTTTTTTGGACTTTTCAGTCTGGAAAACATGATTTTTGCTAAGAAATCTGAAAAAAAGCAAAGTTTTTCACTTTTCATGTACATATCAGTGTATCTCATGTAAAATCAAGTTTTGACATCCAAACAGTAAAAATGACGACTAAGATACATTTAGCTCTTTTGGGACTTTTTAGGCTCAGAAACCAGATTTTTGCTAACAACTCTGAATGAAAAGCAAACTTTTTCTTTTTTCATTAACATTCAATGTATCTCATGAAAAATCAAGTTTTGACATCCAACCAGTAAGAATGTAAATTAAAATGTCATTTAGCTTTTTTTGAACTTTTTAGAATAAGAACCTTAATTTCTGCTTACAACATTGACTGAAAGCAAACGTTTTAACTTTTAATGAACATTCCAGTCATGATTAATCAAGTTTTGACATCCAAACATAAGAATGAAAATAAAATGTCATTAGCTTTTTCGGACATTTTAGGCTGAAAACCTGATTTTTGCTAAGAAATCTGAAGAAAAGCAAACTTTTCACTTTTCATGTACATTTCAGTGTATCTCATGAAAAATCAAGTTTTGACATCCAAACAGTAAAATGACGACTAAGATAACATTTAGCTCTTTTGGGACTTTTTAGGCTGAAAACCTGATTTGTGCTAAGAACTCTGAAAAAAAGCAAACTTTTCACTTTTCATGTACATTTCAGTGTATCTCATGAAAAATCAAGTTTTGACATCCAAACAGTAAGAATGACGATAAAATAACATTTAGCTTTTTTGGGACTTTTAGGCTGAAAACCTGATTTTTGCTAAGAATCTGAAAAAAAGCAAAGTTTTTCACTTTTCATGTACATTTCAGTGTATCTCATGTAAAATCAAGTTTTGACATCCAAACAGTAAGAATGACGACTAAGATAACATTTAGCTTTTTGGGACTTTTTAGGCTGAAACCTGATTTTTGCTAAGAACTCTGAATGAAAAGCAAACTTTTTCTTTTTTCATGTAACATTCAATGTATCTCATGAAAAATCAAGTTTTGACATCCAAACAGTAAAAATGACGACTAAGATAACATTTAGCTCTTTTGGGACTTTTTTAGGCTGAAAACCTGATTTGTGCTAAGAACTCTGAATGAAAAGTAAACTTTTTCTTTTTTCATGAACATTCAGTGTATCTCATGAAAAATCAAGTTTTGACATCCAACCAGTAAGAATGTAAATTAAATGTCATTTAGCTATTTTTGAACTTTTTAGAATAAGAACCTTAATTTCTGCTTACAACATTGACTGAAAAGCAACGTTTTAACTTTTAATGAACATTCCAGTCATGATAAATCAAGTTTTGACATCCAAACAATAAGAATGAAAAATAAAATGTCATTTAGCTTTTTCGGACATTTTAGGCTTGAAAACCTGATTTTTGCTAAGAATCTGAAGAAAAGTAAACTTTTTCACTTTTTCATGTACATTTCAGTGTATCTCATGAAAAATCAAGTTTTAACATCCAAACAGTAAGAATGACGACTAAGATAACATTTAGCTCTTTTGGGACTGCTTTTAGGCTGAAAACCTGATTTTTGCTAAGAAATCTGAAAAAAAGCAAAGTTTTTCACTTTTCATGTACATATCAGTGTATCTCATGTAAATTCAAGTTTTTGACATCCAAACAGTTAAAAATGACGACTAAGATAACATTTAGCTCTTTTGGGACTCTTTTTAGGCTGAAAACCTGATTTGTGCTAAGAACTCTGAAAAAAAGCAAAGTTTTTCACTTTTCATGTACATATCAGTGTATCTCATGTAAAATCAAGTTTTGATCATCCAAACAGTAAAAATGACGACTAAGATAACATTTAGCTCTTTTGGGACTTTTTAGGCTGAAACCTGATTTGTGCTAAGAACTCTGAAAAAAAGCAAGTTTTTCACTTTTCATGTACATTTCAGTGTATCTCATGAAAAAATCAAGTTTTGACATCCAAACAGTAAGAATGACGACAAGATAACATTTAGCTCTTTTGGGACTTTTTAGGCTGAAAACCTGATTTGTGCTAAGAACTCTGAAAAAAGCAAAGTTTTTCACTTTTCATGTACATATCAGTGTATCTCATGTAAAATCAAGTTTTGACATCCAAACAGTAAAAATGACGACTAAGATAACATTTAGCTCTTTTGGGACTTTTTAGGCTGAAAACCTGATTTGTGCTAAGAACTCTGAAAAAAAGCAAAGTTTTTCACTTTTCATGTACATTTCAGTGTATCTCATGAAAAATCAAGTTTTGACATCCAAACAGTAAGAATGACGACTAAGATAACATTTAGCTCTTTTGGGACTTTTTAGGCTGAAAACCTGATTTGTGCTAAGAACTCTGAAAAAAAGCAAACTCTATCACTTTTCATGTACATTTCAGTGTATCTCATGTAAAATCAAGTTTTGACATCCAAACAGTAAGAATGACGATGAAAATAACATTTAGCTTTTTTTGGACTTTTCAGTCTGAAAACCTGATTTTTTGCTAAGAAATCTGAAAAAAGCAAAGTTTTTCACTTTTCATGTACATTTCAGTGTATCTCATGAAAATCAAGTTTTGACATCCAAACAGTAAAAATGACGACTAAGATAACATTTAGCTCTTTTGGGACTTTTTAGGCTGAAAACCTGATTTGTGCTAAGAACTCTGAATGAAAAGTAAACTTTTTCTTTTTTCATGAACATTCAGTGTATCTCATGAAAAATCAAGTTTTGACATCAAACCAGTAAGAATGTAAATTAAATGTCATTTAGCTATTTTTGAACTTTTTAGAATAAGAACCTTAATTTCTGCTTACAACATGACTGAAAAGCAACGTTTTAACTTTTAATGAACATTCCAGTCATGATAAATCAAGTTTTGACATCCAAACAATAAGAATGAAAAATAAAATGTCATTTAGCTTTTTCGGACATTTTAGGCTGAAAACCTGATTTTTGCTAAGAAATCTGAAGAAAAGTAAACTTTTTCACTTTTCATGTACATTTCAGTGTATCTCATGAAAAATCAAGTTTAAACATCCAAACAATAAGAATGACGACTAAGATAACATTTAGCTCTTTTGGGACTTTTTAGGCTCAGAACCAGATTTTTGCTAACAACTCTGAATGAAAAGCAAACTTTTTCTTTTTTCATTAACATTCAATGTATCTCATGAAAAATCAAGTTTTGACATCAAACAGTAAAAATGACGACTAAGATAACATTTAGCTCTTTTGGGACTTTTTTAGGCTGAAAACCTGATTTGTGCTAAGAACTCTGAAAAAAAGCAAAGTTTTTCACTTTTCATGTACATTTCAGTGTATCTCATGTAAAATCAAGTTTTGACATCCAAACAGTAAGAATGACGATGAAAATAACATTTAGCTTTTTTTGGACTTTTCAGTCTGAAAACATGATTTTTGCTAAGAAATCTGAAAAAAAGCAAAGTTTTTCACTTTTCATGTACATATCAGTGTATCTCATGTAAAATCAAGTTTTGACATCCAAACAGTAAAAATGACGACTAAGATAACATTTAGCTCTTTTGGGACTTTTTAGGCTCAGAACCAGATTTTGCTAACAACTCTGAATGAAAAGCAACTTTTTTCTTTTTCATTAACATTCAATGTATCTCATGAAAAATCAAGTTTTGACATCCAAACAGTAAGAATGACGATGAAAATAACATTTAGCTTTTTTTGGGACTTTTTAGGCTGAAAACCTGATTTGTGCTAAGAACTCTGAAAAAAAGCAAAGTTTTTCACTTTTCATGTACATTTCAGTGTATCTCATGAAAAATCAAGTTTTGACATCCAAACAGTAAGAATGACGACTAAGATAACATTTAGCTCTTTTGGGACTTTTTAGGCTGAAAACCTGATTTGTGCTAAGAACTCTGAAAAAAAGCAAAGTTTTTCACTTTTCATGTACATATCAGTGTATCTCATGTAAAATCAAGTTTTGACATCCAAACAGTAAAAATGACGACTAAGATAACATTTAGCTCTTTTGGGACTTTTTAGGCTGAAAACCTGATTTGTGCTAAGAACTCTGAAAAAAAGCAAAGTTTTTCACTTTTCATGTAACATTTCAGTGTATCTCATGAAAAATCAAGTTTTGACATCCAAACAGTAAGAATGACGACTAAGATAACATTTAGCTCTTTTGGGACTTTTTAGGCTGAAAACCTGATTTGTGCTAAGAACTCTGAAAAAAAGCAAACTCTATCACTTTTCATGTACATTTCAGTGTATCTCATGTAAAATCAAGTTTTGACATCCAAACAGTAAGAATGACGATGAAAATAACATTTAGCTTTTTTTGGACTTTTCAGTCTGAAAACCTGATTTTTGCTAAGAAATCTGAAAAAAAGCAAAGTTTTTCACTTTTCATGTACATTTCAGTGTATCTCATGAAAAATCAAGTTTTGACATCCAAACAGTAAAATGACGACTAAGATAACATTTAGCTCTTTTGGGACTTTTTAGGCTGAAAACCTGATTTGTGCTAAGAACTCTGAATGAAAAGTAAACTTTTCTTTTTTCATGAACATTCAGTGTATCTCATGAAAAATCAAGTTTTGACATCCAACCAGTAAGAATGTAAATTAAAATGTCATTTAGCTATTTTTGAACTTTTTAGAATAGAACCTTAATTTCTGCTTACAACATTGACTGAAAAGCAAACGTTTTAACTTTTAATGAACATTCCAGTCATGATAAATCAAGTTTTGACATCCAAACAATAAGAATGAAAAATAAAATGTCATTTAGCTTTTTCGGACATTTTAGGCTGAAAACCTGATTTTTGCTAAGAAATCTGAAGAAAAGTAAACTTTTTCACTTTTCATGTACATTTCAGTGTATCTCATGAAAAATCAAGTTTTAACATCCAAACAGTAAGAATGACGACTAAGATAACATTTAGCTCTTTTGGGACTTTTTAGGCTGAAAACCTGATTTTTGCTAAGAAATCTGAAAAAAAGCAAAGTTTTTCACTTTTCATGTACATATCAGTGTATCTCATGTAAATCAAGTTTTGACATCAAACAGTAAAAATGACGGACTAAGATAACATTTAGCTCTTTTGGGACTTTTTAGGCTGAAAACCTGATTTGTGCTAAGAACTCTGAAAAAAAGCAAAGTTTTTCACTTTTCATGTACATATCAGTGTATCTCATGTAAAATCAAGTTTTGACATCCAAACAGTAAAATGACGACTAAGATAACATTTAGCTCTTTTGGGACTTTTTAGGCTGAAAACCTGATTTGTGCTAAGAACTCTGAAAAAAAAGCAAGTTTTTCACTTTTCATGTACATTTCAGTGTATCTCATGAAAAATCAAGTTTTGACATCCAAACAGTAAGAATGACGACTAAGATAACATTTAGCTCTTTTGGGACTTTTTAGGCTGAAAACCTGATTTGTGCTAAGAACTCTGAAAAAAAGCAAAGTTTTTCACTTTTCATGTACATATCAGTGTATCTCATGTAAAATCAAGTTTTGACATCCAAACAGTAAAAATGACGACTAAGATAACATTTAGCTCTTTTGGGACTTTTTAGGCTGAAAACCTGATTTGTGCTAAGAACTCTGAAAAAAAGCAAAGTTTTTCACTTTTCATGTACATTTCAGTGTATCTCATGAAAAATCAAGTTTTGACATCCAAACAGTAAGAATGACGACTAAGATAACATTTAGCTCTTTTGGGACTTTTTAGGCTGAAAACCTGATTTGTGCTAAGAACTCTGAAAAAAAAGCAAACTCTATCACTTTTCATGTACATTTCAGTGTATCTCATGTAAAATCAAGTTTTGACATCCAAACAGTAAGAATGACGATGAAAATAACATTTAGCTTTTTTTTGGACTTTTCAGTCTGAAAACCTGATTTTTGCTAAGAAATCTGAAAAAAAAGCAAAGTTTTTCACTTTTCATGTACATTTCAGTGTATCTCATGAAAATCAAGTTTTGACATCCAAACAGTTAAAAATGACGACTAAGATAACATTTAGCTCTTTTGGGACTTTTTAGGCTGAAAACCTGATTTGTGCTAAGAACTCTGAATGAAAAGTAAACTTTTTCTTTTTTCATGAACATTCAGTGTATCTCATGAAAAATCAAGTTTTGACATCCAAACCAGTAAGAATGTAAATTAAAATGTCATTTAGCTATTTTTGAACTTTTTAGAATAAGAACCTTAATTTCTGCTTACAACATTGACTGAAAAGCAAACGTTTTAACTTTTAATGAACATTCCAGTCATGATAAATCAAGTTTTGACATCCAAACAATAAGAATGAAAAATAAAATGTCATTTAGCTTTTTCGGACATTTTAGGCTGAAAACCTGATTTTTGCTAAGAAATCTGAAGAAAAGTAAACTTTTTCACTTTTCATGTACATTTCAGTGTATCTCATGAAAAATCAAGTTTAAACATCCAAACAATAAGAATGACGACTAAGATAACATTTAGCTCTTTTGGGACTTTTTAGGCTCAGAACCAGATTTTTGCTAACAACTCTGAATGAAAAGCAAACTTTTTCTTTTTTCATTAACATTCAATGTATCTCATGAAAATCAAGTTTTGACATTCCAACCAGTAAGAATGTAAATTAAATGTCATTTAGCTTTTTTTGAACTTTTTAGAATAAGAACCTTAATTTCTGCTTACAACATTGACTGAAAAGCAAACGTTTTAACTTTTAATGAACATTCCAGTCATGATTAATCAAGTTTTGACATCCAAACAATAAGAATGAAAAATAAAATGTAATTAAGCTTTTTCGGACATTTTAGGCTGAAAACCTGATTTTTGCTAAGAAATCTGAAGAAAAGTAAACTTTTTCACTTTTTATGTACATTTCAGTGTATCTCATAAAAAATCAAGTTTTGACATCCAAACAGTAAAAATGACGACTAAGATAACATTTAGCTCTTTTGGGACTTTTTAGGCTGAAAACCTGATTTGTGCTAAGAACTCTGAAAAAAAGCAAACTCTATCACTTTTCATGTACATTTCAGTGTATCTCATGTAAAATCAAGTTTTGACATCCAAACAGTAAGAATGACGATGAAAATAACATTTAGCTTTTTTTGGACTTTTCAGTCTGAAAACATGATTTTTGCTAAGAAATCTGAAAAAAAGCAAAGTTTTTCACTTTTCATGTACATATCAGTGTATCTCATGTAAAATCAAGTTTTGACATCCAAACAGTAAAAATGACGACTAAGATAACATTTAGCTCTTTTGGGACTTTTTAGGCTCAGAACCAGATTTTTGCTAACAACTCTGAATGAAAAGCAAACTTTTTCTTTTTTTCATTAACATTCAATGTATCTCATGAAAAATCAAGTTTTGACATCCAACCAGTAAGAATGTAAATTAAAATGTCATTTAGCTTTTTTTGAACTTTTTAGAATAAGAACCTTAATTTCTGCTTACAACATTGACTGAAAAGCAAACGTTTTTAACTTTTAATGAACATTCCAGTCATGATTAATCAAGTTTTGACATCCAAACAATAAGAATGAAAAATAAAATGTAATTAAGCTTTTTCGGACATTTTAGGCTGAAAAACCTGATTTTGCTAAGAAATCTGAAGAAAAGTAAACTTTTTCACTTTTTATGTACATTTCAGTGTATCTCATAAAAAATCAAGTTTGACATCCAAACAGTAAAAATGACGACTAAGATAACATTTAGCTCTTTTGGGACTTTTTAGGCTGAAAACCTGATTTGTGCTAAGAACTCTGAAAAAAGCAAACTCTATCACTTTTCATGTACATTTCAGTGTATCTCATGTAAAATCAAGTTTTGACATCCAAACAGTAAGAATGACGATGAAAATAACATTTAGCTTTTTTTGGACTTTCAGTCTGAAAACATGATTTTTGCTAAGAAATCTGAAAAAAAGCAAAGTTTTTCACTTTTCATGTACATATCAGTGTATCTCATGTAAAATCAAGTTTTGACATCCAAACAGTAAAATGACGACTAAGATAACATTTAGCTCTTTTGGGACTTTTTAGGCTGAAAACCTGATTTGTGCTAAGAACTCTGAAAAAAAAGCAAAGTTTTTTCACTTTTCATGTACATTTCAGTGTATCTCATGAAAAATCAAGTTTTGACATCCAAACAGTAAGAATGACGACTAAGATAACATTTAGCTCTTTTGGGACTTTTTAGGCTGAAAACTGATTTGTGCTAAGAACTCTGAAAAAAAGCAAAGTTTTTCACTTTTCATGTACATATCAGTGTATCTCATGTAAAATCAAGTTTTGACATCCAAACAGTAAAATGACGACTAAGATAACATTTAGCTCTTTGGGACTTTTTAGGCTGAAAACCTGATTTGTGCTAAGAACTCTGAAAAAAGCAAAGTTTTTCACTTTTCATGTACATTTCAGTGTATCTCATGAAAAATCAAGTTTTGACATCCAAACAGTAAGAATGACGACTAAGATAACATTTAGCTCTTTTGGGACTTTTTAGGCTGAAAACCTGATTTGTGCTAAGAACTCTGAAAAAAAGCAAACTCTATCACTTTTCATGTACATTTCAGTGTATCTCATGTAAAATCAAGTTTTGACATCCAAACAGTAAGAATGACGATGAAAATAACATTTAGCTTTTTTTGGACTTTTCAGTCTGAAAACCTGATTTTTGCTAAGAAATCTGAAAAAAAAGCAAAGTTTTTCACTTTTCATGTACATTTCAGTGTATCTCATGAAAATCAAGTTTTGACATCCAAACAGTAAAAATGACGACTAAGATAACATTTAGCTCTTTTGGGACTTTTTAGGCTGAAAACCTGATTTGTGCTAAGAACTCTGAATGAAAAGTAAACTTTTTCTTTTTTCATGAACATTCAGTGTATCTCATGAAAAATCAAGTTTTGACATCAAACCAGTAAGAATGTAAATTAAAATGTCATTTAGCTATTTTTGAACTTTTTAGAATAAGAACCTTAATTTCTGCTTACAACATTGACTGAAAAGCAAACGTTTTAACTTTTAATGAACATTCCAGTCATGATAAATCAAGTTTTGACATCCAAACAATAAGAATGAAAATAAAATGTCATTTAGCTTTTTCGGACATTTTAGGCTGAAAAACCTGATTTTTGCTAAGAAATCTGAAGAAAGTAAACTTTTTCACTTTTCATGTACATTTCAGTGTATCTCATGAAAAATCAAGTTTAAACATCCAAACAATAAGAATGACGACTAAGATAACATTTAGCTCTTTTGGGACTTTTTAGGCTCAGAACCAGATTTTTGCTAACAACTCTGAATGAAAAGCAAACTTTTTCTTTTTTCATTAACATTCAATGTATCTCATGAAAAATCAAGTTTTGACATCAAAACAGTAAAAATGACGACTAAGATAACATTTAGCTCTTTGGGACTTTTTAGGCTGAAAACCTGATTTGTGCTAAGAACTCTGAAAAAAAGCAAAGTTTTTCACTTTTCATGTACATTTCAGTGTATCTCATGTAAAATCAAGTTTTGACATCCAAACAGTAAGAATGACGATGAAAATAACATTTAGCTTTTTTTGGACTTTTCAGTCTGAAAACATGATTTTTGCTAAGAAATCTGAAAAAAAAGCAAAGTTTTTCACTTTTCATGTACATATCAGTGTATCTCATGTAAAATCAAGTTTTGACATCCCAAACAGTAAAAATGACGACTAAGATAACATTTAGCTCTTTTGGGACTTTTTAGGCTCAGAACCAGATTTTGCTAACAACTCTGAATGAAAAGCAAACTTTTTTCTTTTTTCATTAACATTCAATGTATCTCATGAAAAATCAAGTTTTGACATCCAAACAGTAAGAATGACGATGAAAAATAACATTTAGCTTTTTTTGGGACTTTTTAGGCTGAAAACCTGATTTGTGCTAAGAACTCTGAAAAAAAAGCAAAGTTTTTCACTTTCATGTACATTTCAGTGTATCTCATGAAAAATCAAGTTTTGACATCCAAACAGTAAGAATGACGACTAAGATAACATTTAGCTCTTTTGGGACTTTTTAGGCTGAAAACCTGATTTGTGCTAAGAACTCTGAAAAAAGCAAAGTTTTTCACTTTTCATGTACATATCAGTGTATCTCATGTAAAATCAAGTTTTGACATCCAAACAGTAAAAATGACGACTAAGATAACATTTAGCTCTTTTGGGACTTTTTAGGCTGAAAACCTGATTTGTGCTAAGAACTCTGAAAAAAAGCAAAGTTTTTCACTTTTCATGTACATTTCAGTGTATCTCATGAAAAATCAAGTTTTGACATCCAAAACAGTAAGAATGACGACTAAGATAACATTTAGCTCTTTTGGGACTTTTTAGGCTGAAAACCTGATTTGTGCTAAGAACTCTGAAAAAAAGCAAACTCTATCACTTTTCATGTACATTTCAGTGTATCTCATGTAAAATCAAGTTTTGACATCCAAACAGTAAGAATGACGATGGAAAATAACATTTAGCTTTTTTTGGACTTTTCAGTCTGGAAAACCTGATTTTTGCTAAGAAATCTGAAAAAAGCAAAGTTTTTCACTTTTCATGTACATTTCAGTGTATCTCATGAAAATCAAGTTTTGACATCCAAACAGTAAAAATGACGACTAAGATAACATTTAGCTCTTTTGGGACTTTTTAGGCTGAAAACCTGATTTGTGCTAAGAACTCTGAATGAAAAGTAAACTTTTTCTTTTTTCATGAACATTCAGTGTATCTCATGAAAATCAAGTTTTTGACATCAAACCAGTAAGAATGTAAATAAAATGTCATTTAGCTATTTTTGAACTTTTAGAATAAGAACCTTAATTTCTGCTTACAACATTGACTGAAAAGCAAACGTTTTAACTTTTAATGAACATTCCAGTCATGATAAATCAAGTTTTGACATCCAAACAATAAGAATGAAAAATAAAATGTCATTTAGCTTTTTCGGACATTTTAGGCTGAAAACCTGATTTTTGCTAAGAAATCTGAAGAAAAGTAAACTTTTTCACTTTTCATGTACATTTCAGTGTATCTCATGAAAAATCAAGTTTAACATCCAAACAGTAAGAATGACGACTAAGATAACATTTAGCTCTTTTGGGACTTTTTAGGCTGAAAACCTGATTTTTGCTAAGAAATCTGAAAAAAAGCAAAGTTTTTCACTTTTCATGTACATATCAGTGTATCTCATGAAAAATCAAGTTTTGACATCCAAACAGTAAAAATGACGACTAAGATAACATTTAGCTCTTTTGGGACTTTTTAGGCTGAAAACCTGATTTGTGCTAAGAACTCTGAAAAAAAGCAAAGTTTTTCACTTTTCATGTACATTTCAGTGTATCTCATGTAAAATCAAGTTTTGACATCCAAACAGTAAAAATGACGACTAAGATAACATTTAGCTCTTTGGGACTTTTTAGGCTGAAAACCTGATTTGTGCTAAGAACTCTGAAAAAAAGCAAAGTTTTTCACTTTTCATGTACATTCAGTGTATCTCATGAAAAATCAAGTTTTGACATCCAAACAGTAAGAATGACGACTAAGATAACATTTAGCTCTTTTGGGACTTTTTAGGCTGAAAACCTGATTTGTGCTAAGAACTCTGAAAAAAAGCAAAGTTTTTTCACTTTTCATGTAACATATCAGTTATCTCATGTAAAATCAAAGTTTTGACATCCAAAACAGTAAAAAATGACGACTAAGATAACATTTAGCTCTTTTGGGACTTTTTAGGCTGAAAACCTGATTTGTGCTAAGAACTCTGAAAAAAAGCAAAGTTTTTCACTTTTCCTGTTAACATTTCAGTGTATCTCATGAAAAATCAGTTTTGACATCCAAACAGTAAGAATGACGACGTAAGATAACATTTAGCTCTTTTGGGACTTTTTTAGGCTCAGAACCAGATTTGTGCTAACAACTCTGAATGAAAAAGCAAACTTTTTCTTTTTTCATTAACATTCACTGTATCTCATGAAAAATCAAGTTTTGACATCCAAACAGTATAAAATGACGACTAAGATAACATTTAGCTCTTTTGGGACTTTTTAGGCTGAAAACCTGATTTGTGCTAAGAACTCTGAATGAAAAGTAAACTTTTTCTTTTTTCATGAACATTCAGTGTATCTCATGAAAAATCAAGTTTTGACATCCAACCAGTAAGAATGTAAATTAAAATGTCATTTAGCTATTTTTGAACTTTTTAGAATAAGAACCTTAATTTCTGCTTACAACATTGACTGAAAAGCAACGTTTTAACTTTTAATGAACATTCCAGTCATGATAAATCAAGTTTTGACATCCAAACAATAAGAATGAAAATAAAATGTCATTTAGCTTTTTCGGACATTTTAGGCTGAAAACCTGATTTTTGCTAAGAAATCTGAAGAAAAGTAAACTTTTTCACTTTTCATGTACATTTCAGTGTATCTCATGAAAAATCAAGTTTTAACATCCAAACAGTAAGAATGACGACTAAGATAACATTTTAGCTCTTTTGGGACTTTTTTAGGCTAGAAACCATGATTTTTTGCTAACAACTCTGAAAGAAAAGCAAAGTTTTTCCTTTTTCATGTACATATCAGTGTATCTCATGAAAAATCAAGTTTTGACATCCAAACAGTAAAAATGACGACTAAGATAACATTTAGCTCTTTTGGGACTTTTTAGGCTGAAAACCTGATTTGTGCTAAGAACTCTGAAAAAAAGCAAAGTTTTTCACTTTTCATGTACATTCAGTGTATCTCATGTAAAATCAAGTTTTGACATCCAAACAGTAAAATGACGACTAAGATAACATTTAGCTCTTTTGGGACTTTTTAGGCTGAAAACTGATTTGTGCTAAGAACTCTGAAAAAAGCAAAGTTTTTCACTTTTCATGTACATTTCAGTGTATCTCATGAAAAATCAAGTTTTGACATCCAAACAGTAAGAATGACGACTAAGATAACATTTAGCTCTTTTGGGACTTTTTAGGCTGAAAACCTGATTTGTGCTAAGAACTCTGAAAAAAAAGCAAAGTTTTTCACTTTTCATGTACATTCAGTGTATCTCATGAAAAATCAAGTTTTGACATCCAAACAGTAAAAATGACGACTAAGATAACATTTAGCTCTTTTGGGACTTTTTAGGCTGAAAACCTGATTTGTGCTAAGAACTCTGAAAAAAAGCAAAGTTTTTCACTTTTCATGTACATTTCAGTGTATCTCATGAAAAATCAAGTTTTGACATCCAAACAGTAAGAATGACGACTAAGATAACATTTAGCTCTTTTGGGACTTTTTAGGCTGAAAACCTGATTTGTGCTAAGAACTCTGAAAAAAAGCAAACTCTATCACTTTTCATGTACATTTCAGTGTATCTCATGTAAAATCAAGTTTTGACATCCAAACAGTAAGAATGACGATGAAAATAACATTTAGCTTTTTTTGGACTTTTCAGTCTGAAAACCTGATTTTTGCTAAGAAATCTGAAAAAAAGCAAAGTTTTTTCACTTTTCATGTACATTTCAGTGTATCTCATGAAAATCAAGTTTTGACATCCAAACAGTAAAATGACGACTAAGATAACATTTAGCTCTTTTGGGACTTTTTAGGCTGAAAACCTGATTGTGCTAAGAACTCTGAATGAAAAGTAACTTTTTTCTTTTTTCATGAACATTCAGTGTATCTCATGAAAAATCAAGTTTTGACATCAAACCAGTAAGAATGTAAATTAAAATGTCATTTAGCTATTTTTGAACTTTTTAGAATAAGAACCTTAATTTCTGCTTACAACATTGACTGAAAAGCAAACGTTTTAACTTTTAATGAACATTCCAGTCATGATAAATCAAGTTTTGACATCCAAACAATAAGAATGAAAAATAAAATGTCATTTAGCTTTTTCGGACATTTTAGGCTGAAAACCTGATTTTTGCTAAGAAATCTGAAGAAAAAGTAAACTTTTTCACTTTTCATGTACATTTCAGTGTATCTCATGAAAAATCAAGTTTAAACACTCCAAACAATAAGAATGACGACTAAGATAACATTTAGCTCTTTTGGGACTTTTTAGGCTCAGAACCAGATTTTTGCTAACAACTCTGAATGAAAAAGCAAACTTTTTCTTTTTTCATTAACATTCAATGTATCTCATGAAAAATCAAGTTTTGACATCAAAACAGTAAAAATGACGACTAAGATAACATTTAGCTCTTTTGGGGACTTTTTAGGCTGAAAACCTGATTTGTGCTAAGAACTCTGAAAAAAAAGCAAAGTTTTTCACTTTTCATGTACATTTCAGTGTATCTCATGTAAAATCAAGTTTTGACATCCAAACAGTAAGAATGACGATGAAAATAACATTTAGCTTTTTTTGGACTTTTCAGTCTGAAAAACATGATTTTTGCTAAGAAATCTGAAAAAAAAAGCAAAGTTTTTCACTTTTCATGTACATATCATGTATCTCATGTAAAATCAAGTTTTGACATCCAAACAGTAAAAATGACGACTAAGATAACATTTAGCTCTTTTGGGACTTTTTAGGCTCAGAACCAGATTTTTGCTAACAACACTCTGAATGAAAAGCAAACTTTTCTTTTTCATTAACATTCAAATGTATCTCATGAAAAATCAAGTTTTGACATCCAAACAGTAAGAATGACGATGAAAATAACATTTAGCTTTTTTTGGGACTTTTTAGGCTGAAAAACCTGATTTGTGCTAAGAACTCTGAAAAAAAAGCAAAGTTTTTCACTTTTCATGTACATTCAGTGTATCTCATGAAAATCAAGTTTTGACATCCAAACAGTAAGAATGACGACTAAGATAACATTAGCTCTTTTGGGACTTTTTAGGCTGAAAACCTGATTTGTGCTAAGAACTCTGAAAAAAAAGCAAAGTTTTTCACTTTTCATGTACATATCAGTGTATCTCATGTAAAATCAAGTTTTGACATCCAAACAGTAAAAATGACGACTAAGATAACATTTAGCTCTTTTGGGACTTTTTAGGCTGAAAACCTGATTTGTGCTAAGAACTCTGAAAAAAAGCAAAGTTTTTCACTTTTCATGTACATTTCAGTGTATCTCATGAAAAATCAAGTTTTGACATCCAAACAGTAAGAATGACGACTAAGATAACATTTAGCTCTTTTGGGACTTTTTAGGCTGAAAACCTGATTTGTGCTAAGAACTCTGAAAAAAAAGCAAACTCTATCACTTTTCATGTACATTCAGTGTATCTCATGTAAAATCAAGTTTTTGACATCCAAACAGTAAGAATGACGATGAAATAACATTTAGCTTTTTTTGGACTTTTCAGTCTGAAAACCTGATTTTTGCTAAGAAATCTGAAAAAAAGCAAAGTTTTTCACTTTTCATGTACATTTCAGTGTATCTCATGTAAAATCAAGTTTTGACATCCAAACAGTAAAAATGACGACTAAGATAACATTTAGCTCTTTTGGGACTTTTTTAGGCTGAAAACCTGATTTTGTGCTAAGAACTCTGAATGAAAAGTAAACTTTTTCTTTTTTCATGAACATTCAGTGTATCTCATGAAAAATCAAGTTTTGACATCCAACCAGTAAGAATGTAAATTAAAATGTCATTTAGCTATTTTTGAACTTTTAGAATAAGAACCTAATTCTGCTTACAACATTGACTGAAAAGCAAACGTTTTAACTTTTATGAACATTCCAGTCATGATAAATCAAGTTTTGACATCCAAACAATAAGAATGAAAAATAAAATGTCATTTAGCTTTTCGGACATTTTAGGCTGAAAACCTGATTTTTGCTAAGAAATCTGAAGAAAAGCAACTTTTTCACTTTTCATGTACATTTCAGTGTATCTCATGAAAAATCAAGTTTTGACATCCAAACAGTAAGAATGACGACTAAGATAACATTTAGCTCTTTTGGGACTTTTTAGGCTGAAAACCTGATTTTTGCTAAAGAACTCTGAAAAAAAAGCAAAGTTTTTCACTTTTCATGTACATTCAGGTGTATCTCATGAAAAATCAAGTTTTGACATCCAAACAGTAAAAATGACGATAAGATAACATTTAGCTTTTTGGGACTTTTTAGGCTGAAAAACCTGATTTGTGCTAAGAACTCTGAAAAAAAGCAAAGTTTTTCACTTTTCATGTACATATCAGTGTATCTCATGTAAAAATCAAGTTTTGACATCCAAACAGTAAAAATGACGACTAAGATAACATTTAGCTCTTTTGGGACTTTTTTAGGCTGAAAACCTTGATTTGTGCTAAGAACTCTGAAAAAAAGCAAAGTTTTTTCACTTTTCATGTACATTTCAGTGTATCTCATGAAAATCAAGTTTTGACATCCAAACAGTAAGAATGACGACTAAGATAACATTTTAGCTCTTTTGGGACTTTTTAGGCCTGAAAACCTGATTTGTGCTAAGAACTCTGAAAAAAAAAAGCAAAGTTTTTCACTTTCATGTACATTTCAGTGTATCTCATGAAAAATCAAGTTTTGACATTCCAAACAGTAAGAATGACGACTAAGATAACATTTAGCTCTTTTGGGACTTTTTAGGCTGAAAACCTGATTTGTGCTAAGAACTCTGAAAAAAAAGCAAACTCTATCACTTTTCATGTACATTTCAGTGTATCTCATGTAAAATCAAGTTTTGGACATCCAAACAGTAAGAATGACGATGAAAAATAACATTTAGCTTTTTTGGACTTTTCAGTCTGAAAACCTGATTTTTTGCTAAGAAATCTGAAAAAAAGGCAAAGTTTTTCACTTTTCATGTACATTTCAGTGTATCTCATGAAAATCAAGTTTTTGACATCCAAACCAGTAAAAATGACGACTAAGATAACATTTAGCTCTTTTGGGACTTTTTAGGCTGAAAACCTGATTTGTGCTAAGAACTCTGATATGAAAAGTAAAACTTTTTCTTTTTTCATGAACATTCAGTGTATCTCATGAAAAATCAAGTTTTGACATCCAACCAGTAAGAATGTAAATTAAATGTCATTTAGCTATTTTTTGAACTTTTTAGAATAAGAACCTTAATTTCTGCTTACAACATTGACTGAAAAGCAAACGTTTTAACTTTTAATGAACATTCCAGTCATGATTAAATCAAGTTTTGACATCCAAACAATAAGAATGAAAATAAAATGTCATTTAGCTTTTTCGGACATTTTAGGCTGAAAACCTGATTTTTGCTAAGAAATCTGAAGAAAAGCAAACTTTTTCACTTTTCATGTACATTTCAGTGTATCTCATGAAAAATCAAGTTTTAAACATCCAAACAAAAGAATGACGACTAAGATAACATTTAGCTCTTTTGGGACTTTTAGGCTCAGAACCAGATTTTGCTAACAACTCTGAATGAAAAGCAAACTTTTCTTTTTTCATTAACATTCAATGTATCTCATGAAAAATCAAGTTTTGACATCCAAACCAGTAAGAATGTAAACTAAAATAACATTTAGCTCTTTTGGGACTTTTTAGGCTGAGAACCTAATTTCTGCTTACAACATTGACTGAAAAGCAAAAGTTTTAACTTTTCATGAAATTCAGTCATGATAAATCAAGTTTTGACATCCAAACAATAAGAATGAAAAAAAAAATGTAAATTTAGCTTTTTTGGACATTTTAGGCTGAAAACCTGATTTTTGCTAAGAAATCTGAAGAAAAAAGCAAACTTTTTCACTTTTCATGTACATTCAGTGTATCTCATGAAAAATCAAGTTTTGACATCCAACAGTAAGAATGACGACTAAGATAACATTTAGCTCTTTTGGACTTTTTAGGCTGAAACCTGATTTGTGCTAAGAACTCTGAAAAAAAGCAAACTTTTCACTTTTCATGTACATTTCAGTGTATCTCATGTAAAATCAAGTTTTGACATCCAACAGTAAGAATGACGATGAAAATAACATTTAGCTTTTTTTGGACTTTTTAGTCTGAAAACCTGATTTTGCTAAGAATCTGAAAAAAGCAAAGTTTTTCACTTTTCATGTACATTTCAGTGTATCTCATGTAAAATCAAGTTTTGACATCCAAACAGTAAAAATGACGACTAAGATAACATTTAGCTCTTTTGGGACTTTTTAGGCTGAAAAAGATTTGTGCTAAGAACTCTGAATGAAAAGCAAACTTTTTCTTTTTCATGTACATTCAGTGTATCTCATGAAAAATCAAGTTTTGACATCCAACCAGTAAGAATGACGATTAAAATAACATTTAGCTTTTTTTGACTTTTAGCATAAGAACCTTGATTTCTGCTTACAACACTGACTGAAAAGCAAACGTTTTCACTTTTCATGAAACATTCAGTCATGATAAATCAAGTTTTGACATCCAAACAATAAGAATGAAAATAAAAGTAATTTAGCTTTTTGGACTTTTAGGCTGAAACCTGATTTTTGCTAAGAAATCTGAAAAAAAGCAAATACTTTTCAACTTTTCATGTACATTTCAG
>BOLG01000462.1:0-26262 GCA_016861445.1 Oryzias woworae
ACTTGATTTTCTGAACGTGTACATTTGTAACACATGCTATTTTCCTCCATTTCCTTAAAGATGTAAATGTATAAATCAATCAATATCACACTCTTCTGACAGAAAGGCTCCTAAAACAATTGATATTTGTGAATCTTTGCTTGGATTTCTAGAATGAATCCTCCTGGCTGTTTGTTCCATTGACCATAGAACTGGACGGATCATCTCTGATGTCACCCATACACTTCTACACTTTACTACTTGAAGCCTAAACTGTCAGCTCATAGGCGCTGCCATATTGGCAGGAATGAACTCCGCCCACGGGGAGGAGGGGCTTGACCGTAATCAGTGGTCTGGTGGTTTCTGCCTCCAATGATCCTCCATGCTTACTGCCGGCATTATTTGGGAAACCGACCATCTGCTAACGTCTTCAGTTTTTAGCTAAAGACTCCAGCTAGACAACGCAGAGGTGGACTGATATTAGCATCATCAATCTTTATTGGTAAGTACTTTTGGTGTCTTACACATCATTTGTGAAGCTTTGAAGTATAGAGTGAACAAACAAAAAGATCTTCTTTGATGTTTTTGAAATCCATCTGAAATGATTTTCTGAAGCCTTTCAGAGTAAACTATATCCATATATACCATCATAGATTACCTTTGACACACTAAAGAACAAATTCTTTATGAAATAGAAGTTATTTTCAAGACTACCGAGCTGCAGAAAAAAACGGCGTCTGGCGCTGGAGAAAAATGGCGGATAGAGCTCACCTCATACTGGAAGAGGAAGTCAGTGTTGTTCTTTATCTTCAGAACCAAAGTTTTTCTTTTCTTTATTGACAACATTTTAAACGACAACATTTTTCAATTTGGAACATTGAAATCCAAAACATGAGGCAGTCGAGCATCTTCCAAATAGGAAACTAGAACTAAGTCAGCAGATGAAACCAGAACCAGAGTTGTAACTTTGATGGTTTTTACTTTTTATTACGATTATTTGAAGGTAAATTTTATTATTATTATGTTTTCTAAGCTGTTGCTGGATAAAACAAAGTGTTACGGATCAGTAATATAGTTTTACAATAATTGGCTAAACTGCAATCAAGATCACAGACAAACCTGAAAAGAGACGAGAGCACAGATAGCAGCAGTATTTCTACAAAGAAGAAAAAAACTGTTCAGCTTCAGACAAGTTCATGGTTGCAGTGTTTAAACTGGATCAGATGGATTTACCATAAAACTTGATTTATTTGTGATGGACAGATCATGTAAACCGAATAAAACAAGGTAAAGCTACAACAGCTTCACAAACAAGTAAAACTAAACATCAACAATGAACTGCTAAAAAAAGAAGAAGAAAAACAACATTTTAATATACCTGCTGGTCACTAAAAATTTAGGCTTTGATATTCACTAATAGAATCAAAAGAGTTTTGGATCCAATCATTGATGAGATGCAGTCAGGTTTCATGAAAAACAGTCATATCTGGAATCATATTAGACTGGTATTAGATCTACTCCACTACTCTGATTTGGTTCCTGATGATCGCTTGATTCTTTTCCTGGACTTTTAGAAGACATTTGACACAATGAAACACCAATTTATTTTCAACTCTTTCAAATGATTTGTCTTTGGAGAATGTTGTTGTAATGCTGTCAGAACCTTCTACTCCAATGGTAACAGCTCTATTCTAATGAGACATGGCTCCACCCCTAGATTTGACCTAAACGAGGCGTTCGCCAAGGACGCCCCATCTCACCATATCTGTTTCTACTCTGCACTCAAATCCTTACAAACCAAATCTCATCTGGTAATGTGCAGGGCATCACCATAGCTGATAAATGTAGTAGAGTGGTAAATGGACAGTCAGTTCCCTCTGTTTGGTTCTGAAACACCATTAGGTTACAAGTCTATGTGTTACAGTTCTATAATATATGAATGGTTTCCTCCTATAACTGCTGAATGTTTCAGTCATGAATGTAACTGTGAATGTGCTGTTGCTTTTAAATGTGGTTGTGTTTAGCCAGTAGAGGGCAGTGTCGCGGAAGTTATTCCTGGACATTTATTTTGAAAGAACGGAAGACAGTCGTCTTCCTGTCAAGCTTCTTTGACTCCGCTGTGAATTCATCGGCGTGAAAGAAATCATTTCCGTGAAGTTTTACACAACACATGTGAAACATGTATTTTGCTGTTACTTTGTTGGAGTTATTTGTTAGCGTTTAAGAATGATGATGTATTTTTACATGGATTGCACAGAGGACGGGAATGTGAGTCGTGTTAGCAAGGACGCCATGACAGTTGTGTAGCGCGAACGAAAAAGGCGCAATTTCCAGTGTTCCTGAGTGTGTAATCCAGATAAAACGGTGAGTTTTTGGTTATTTTTTTTTTTAGCTTTTCCAGTTGTTACTTAATATTGTGTCAGTAATTGTGATTTTCATGTTCATTTCTCTGTGGTCAGAGTCCACTGCCGTATTTTATTGAACTATTTTCAATATTTATGCTCAAATCTTTTCCAAAATACATCAACCAGTTACCAAAAGACAACATCTGGGTTTTGTTTGGTTTTACCCACTGAAAGCAAGTCTGTGACCATTTTTGCTTTGTTTCAAAAACAAAAAACGTCAAAAACGTTTTCTTTTGATTTATTTAAATTTTGATAAAAAAAACTCATTTTTAATATTAATAAACACATAAAAAGGAGAATTCCTAAAACATCACTGTTATTTTTGTCTTTTTATGTCTTTCCCTGTTTCAGAGACAAAAAACAGGATCCAACGCCTGACTGCCTGTTTGTCCCTGATCCACACATAGATCTATCTAATCCAGAACTGATCCATGATTCACTCAATCCTTGATTGGTCCAGTCACAAACTCACATCTATTCATAACATGTAGATGAAAGAAGAAAGTGATGATCTAGAAAAGAATCGGTTTGTCTGCAGGTCTTTGTTTCTTCTCCAGATCCTGGAGCTGCTGAACATCTGAATCCAACTGATGTTTCAGATCAACACTCCAAGTTAGAACCAGAAGATGAAGTGCAGTTCTCCATCAGTCCACCGGGAGAGCTGCAGCACAATAACTGTCCACTTGATGCTGAGAGAGACAGCTCTGACACTCATCTCCACTTCCTCTGATTCCTCCATCACTCTGCTCTCCCACCTCCCAGGAAACACCGTCCAGTCACAACATCTCTGCAGACCAGCTGCTGCTGATGCTGCTCTCTGATCCAAAAGGAGGGACATCAGAACAACCAGCCCCTTCCCTCCCACCTGCAGAGAGAAATGATAAAGACAGAGATGAAGGAGTGTCTCCTGATCCTGGTCTGTCAGTCAGTGATGCAGCACAGCAGCAGAAAGAGCAGCAGGAGCTTCAGTTCTGTTCAGAGCAGCAGCTTCCTGTCATCTTCACCTGTTGGAGCTTCTGCTGCTCTGATTGGCTGACTGTTGTCCTGAAGCCTGTCATCATTCTCCTCAGAGCTTCACTGAGAAGCTGCAGCTTCACAGGAAACTCTGCAATCTTTGCTGTCAGACTAACTTTAGGACAAAACATCTGGAAGCAGCTGGACTGACTCCAACCCTCTACTGACCTCAGAGTCTGTAGTTTGGAGTTTGGACTCTTCACCAGATCCTGGAGCTGCTGAACATCTGAAGAATGAAGGTCGTTGTATCTCAGGTCCAGTTCTGTCAGGTGGGACGTGTTGGACTTCAGAGCTGAGACCAGAGCAGCACAGCTGATCTTTGACAAACTGCAGAGCTGCAACCTGAATCCAGAAGAAAGAGTTGAGTTTAAAGACAAAGTTCATGTTTTTCATCCTTCAGTTCTTCTAAAGAGTTCAGAGCTGAAGAAGATCAGAAAGTTTGGAAAAAGTCCAAAAATGTGAAGCAACAGCAGCAGATCAGAAGAGTCCAGCAGAAGCAGAGAAGAAGAACATTCAGGAACATTCAGGACAACATGCAGCTGCTTCAGTAAAGAAGTCCAGATGTGTGAAAGTCAAACATGCAGCCGTCATCTTGTTTGCTGACAGGTATGTTATAATAGGAACTTTAAAATAAAGTTTGCTTTTCAGATGCTGCTTTGAGAAGAACACGTTTTTTTGAACTTATTTCAAAATGTTCTTTGTTAAACTGATATGTTATATAATTTTGTTTTTTGTTGTCATATGTAAACTATTTAGAATGCTAAGAAAACACTAGTTTCTATCTGTTGTAAAAGCATCACAGTTTTTATAGATTTACAACAGACCTTAGTATGAGTTCGATTTTCAATTGTCGAATTTTCTATTTTCTTTGAACGTCACTGAACACAACTCTCAGAGCAGAGTGAACCAGCAGCTGAACTGGTGGGGTGTCAATGGTAAGACTGTGTGTCAGTGACTGCAGCTGAACGATGTCATTTCTCATAAGTGTTATTGTACTGACAGAGTTGAAGTCCTTTTTCTTTGTGTAACTGATACATTGTGAATTCATGCAGATGAGGAACTCATATTGCTGTAAAACTGACTCATGTTTGGTAAAATTCAGTTTTATAATCTTTGTATTTTTTAGGATCTGTCGGAAATAACATGATGACGAAGACAAAACGAAGCTAACTAACCCTAACCCATCACTAAGTTTTATTAACATTTGAAAACAATAATGAATTCATGGTTGATATTGGAATCCATCAGGGTACAGAACTCCAGGCTGCAGAGAATCAATGCAACAATTGAGCAAATACAGTGTTATTTACTTTTTTATTTACATGGATGTTATTTATGAAGGACATTTCTACGAAGGATTCTTTGTGCCACTAATTCAAACAAAAATTAAAGTTTTGAGATCAAAATGTTCTAAATTGCAAACAAAATGTAAAGTTTTAAGAGTAAAACTTCATTATTTGAAAATGAAAACAAGAAATATTTGCTTTCAAAACCTTTTTTTTTCTTTCAAGAAATATTTTCAGATGTGTTGTATCTCTAAATATCATCCTGGGGGCCACAAATTGCCTGCAGGCCGCCAGTTTAAGACCCCTGGTCTAGATTCTCTCCAATCCAGCATCTCTGCCTCGCATTGACGTGTCCGCCTGGTGCTCAGAGGGAGACACTGACTTTGGACTTTATATCGGTTCTGTTCCAGCAGGATTTTGCAGTTTTCAACCATTCTGGCCCGTTTGTCTTTGAGTAGAACCCAGAAGGAGCAGTAAAGTCCAAAATACAACAGGGTTCTGCATTTATTTCTAGAAGTGTAGCTTTCTGCGTGTTTAAAATGCTCGCAGCAGAAAAAAACCTCTCAGCTCTGTCCAGCCGGACGTTACATTATGTTACCATTATGATTTGTATCTAAACTATCATTTTTTCATGAATAAAATGTTGAAATATAAAGAAAAAATAGCATTTTTTCATGAATTATTGTATTTTTACTTTGGACAAAAGCCCACATGAATTCTTCAAAATAAGATACACTGTAAAAAATGAAGATAAAAAGTTCAAAATGTCATTTCTTCTGCTAAATACATGAAGTCTACTTTGGTGAACCATCATTCTTTTCATTACTACCGCTGTAATCTAATCCAAAACACTGTTGAGCAGCAGAAGATAAACGGGCTTGAAATCTTGTTTTAATAACAAAAAGATCTTAAAGAAAATGAAACTTTTTACCAATATTTTGCTCCAGAGGATTTCTAGATCACACAGGCCTGTTTAGTGTCATGTCAGCAGATAAACTTTACAGTTTATTTGACTGTTTCAGGAGATCCTCAGCCAGAAATTCACAAATCTGACTAAAGTTTCATCAATTAATGACCAGAGATATGTAACGCTGGAACAATTTAACTACAAATCCCATAATGCATCACTTCTGCTGCCTTGCTGAACACCAGTGTTGCAGGTCAGGCGGTTTCCCACCCAAAAGGTCAGTTTTGATTCTAAATTTTCTGGCAGAAATGGTTTTGAGCGGGTGGATGTCATTTGGGCGGGTTTGGGGTCGGTTCAGTGGTTTTTGGTTCCTTATTGAAACACGTCTCAGCAGGACGTGCGGTCGGGGGAGGCAGTGCTTCACCTGTAAGGATCTCGCCATCATGAACAACTACTAATAAAATCCAAATGTGTCCACGGATCTGTTGTATAAATGCCATTTCTATGAATGACTTTGAATCCTTTTCCTCCTCAGAATGACCGTATTTTACGTGTTTCATTCACGATTACAGTGCAGACTGTGAAACAGCAAGGAGAGCAGCCTCACTGCAGATTGCACCAAACTGGGATGAATGCTTTAGTTTACTCAGTGTTTGCTAAGAATCGGATTCTTTAGGAATTTTTGACACATTGGAGACATTTTTATTCCATGTCTTCACTTTCCATATAACATGTATTTTACGTTTGTTGTTTATTTGGTGTTTGTGTCTGTCTGACATAAAGCTGCACTGAAAAGACAGAAGAAACAGTAAACCAGCTGCACTGTTTGAGATATGAAGAAATAACAACAGATCATTTGTTTAGGAATGTCGGCGACGCTTTTGGGAGGATTTTTACTGTTGCTGTTAAATTAGGAAAACATCAAAAAATTCTGGAATAATCTCAAGTGATAAGTTCTTTGATTTAGTTTTTAAATCTTTAAACTAGATTCACAATTACAGGTTTTTACAAATCAAACCACTCTTTGATACGTTACACAAGGACCTTTACTTAGATTTTACCTCGTGCTGTCAATCCATTAAAAACATCATCAGATGAATCACACTTTTGGGTTGTGATTCATCTGATTAATCACAATGTTTTACTCGGTAAATTGTAAATAACAATATGCAGCTTTTGAACAAAAACAGGCCAGAGAGAAAATCTTTCCTTCATTTTTTTTGTCTGAAATGTTTTCATTTGTAACTCAGATATCCCAGAAATCACGAGCTTTTAAAACGGTTTAGAAAAAAATGAAAATCCCAGAAGTGTCATTTGTGCACAAAACACATCAACAGTAAGATAAGCAGAATTCTAAAGACTTTCATGTCTGCAGTATTACTCCAAGAAAACAAAGATGCTGATGTACAGCCAGAAGAAACTAACATTGTGTTTCTGCACTTTAAATGGTTTGGGTGAATACTCTATTCTGATTGGCTGCTGGGTGTGGATGCACATCTAAAAAGAAGTTCTGGTCACAATGTTCTACATGTGCAGGCTTCTTTAAAACAAACTTTTCCATCATGATGTGGACAAAAACAAGCAGTAAAAAGGTGAACTTTCTCTCTGAACTGATGCTTTATTGAACCTATCAAGACGATCAGCAAATATATCGCTTTCCTTTGCCGCTGCAGTCGAGGTCTGTGGCGGCTCAGTGACACGATGTCGTGTTACCATGACAACATGCTGCACCACCAATAAAATAGTCCACTTTTTGTGAAAAAGTGATCTAAACAGAAAAGAATAAAGTAATAAAAATGTATTGAATATTTGTTTCTTTTGTAAGTGACCATGGTATAAGCCGGATAATTCCTGACAAAGTTTGCATTTTTAGAAATTGACTCACGCTGTGGAAGCCTGAACTGCATGATTCAATTTTAAAACAAATATTGACACGTTTCATGACAATATTATTTTTAAAGCCAATTTTAAATCGTTAATGACACATTTATTGAATCATTTTATATTAAATATATGCAAATTTAATTCAAGCTTTCTCCAACATGAAGAACTCTGCCTGAAGATCAAGTCTCTGATTGTAGAATCACAACAAGCAAAGAGCTCTCTGCTCCTGCTGTTATTGGAATGAGGCTGAACTTCCAGAAAACATCAACCTTCATCCATATCAGATCAGTTTGATCTTCAGGAAGGAGCTTTCCTTCCATCTGCAGTGAAGAGGATGAAGAAGAGGAAACATCTGCAGACCTTTGTGGAAAAGAAAAGATCAGTCCTGAAGGAAACTGACATTAGAAATGAAGAAGAAGATGGAAAGAAACATTCAAACATGAGATCTTCTGCCACAGTGAATGGACTAAAGCTCAGAAGAAGAAAACAGCCTTCAGCATGAAGATGGTCAGCATGCAGCAGGAGAACATCAGCCTCATGTCTGCAGTTTAGTGTCAACACAACTTTCTCATCATATTGATGTGAACACAACTGAAACATGGAGTCTGACCTCAGAGTCTGCAGTCTGCAGTCTGGACTCTCCAGAAAACCACACAGATGAAGAACTCCTGAATCCTGCAGGTTCTTGTTGTCGTTCAGGTCCAGTTCTGTCAGATTAGACGGGTTTTTCTTCAGAGCTGAACTCAGAGCTTCACAGCTGATCTCTGACAAACTGCAGTTCATCAACCTGAAATCAGACAGAAAAGTGTGTTCAGGAGCAGTGATGCAGCTGGAGGTTTAGCAACTTCTTTTGGATTTTGACATTTTGACCAACATATTGGTAAATTAAGATTCAATCCATTTGAAATGACTTTAAAATGAAGTGAAAACAGATGAGGAATTGAAATGTCATTTATCATCATGACTTTTTCATTACAAAACACATTTTCTAAATGCATGGCAGAAATGCAGATTGAACTGACAGTTGAAACATGAATTTTGATTTGAAACATGAAACCAAAAAAACATGACGATTTCAAATCCAATTGATTTTGCTTTGATTTCAAAATGTCAGATTCAATTGTATTTCTTCATCTTGAATCTTAATTTGTAAAATGAATTTTACAAATAACATGATTACATTGTAAAGTTAATTGTTCTTTGAGAATTGAAGATCACTTTGAATTATGGGTAAAAAAAAACTTCAATTGGAAAATCTTGATCACATTTGAATGGATCTGACACAAAATAAAAGAACAAAGAAAGTTTTAACTTATAGTGAGATTTGACATTCTATATTTTAACTTTCTACAATGTTAAATTCTAGAATGTATAATTCTAATTTAATTTTAATTCTCTAGAATTTAACTTTCTAGAATTCTAGTGTGATGAGTGCAGAACAAACCGCTGTCACCACAAGCACAGGTTTGTCTTACTATTTGATGACTGACTTTACTTCTTTTTTGTGGGTAGAAGGTTTATTTATTTGTTCATTTCTTTTTGATGGCCGTGATCTACATGAAGACGTGATCACCGATGTTTTTGAAGAGCTCTTTGAAAAAGAAAACAAACTGATCTTTAAACATCATCCGTGTCTTCCATGTATTGTAAATGAAATACAAACAAAGCTTCATGTCGTGATCAAATACATTAGCTGTTAGCTCCTCCCACACGCCACAGAGGCAGCCAGTTTAGGGAACAGATTTATGACCACGTGGCGAGCAGCCAATTCTCCTCGAGGCGAGAAAGAGGGAATGCACCTTAAGACCTTCACAACCATGAAATAAAAATAAGTGAATGCTTTTGGTTAATTTATCTTTTGTGACATTATGAGACAGGGCCTGAGGAACTAAATGTAAGTTTATTCTGTGATGCTGCTTTTATTGCATGAAAACAAATGTTTTTACTTTTTCATTTGTTTGATAATTAAAGTCATATGAATCATCTGCACTTGGACAGCGTCATCCTTCAATGAAAACAAATGTTTTTACTTTTTCATTTGTTTGATAATTAAAGTCATATGAATCATCTGCACTTGGACAGCGTCATCCTTCATTTTTTCACCCCCAGTAAATGGAGTGGTGACCAGCTGTAGTTTTCATTTCACACTTGTTCACATTTCATTTTGACATTTGGCAGAAAGAAAGTCTGGGTATAATGTGACTTTGTTTGGTTCTTTTTCAACAAACTGAACTAATCAATTAATCAATCCAGCTTTATTTACAAAAAGCACTTTTCATTTGTTGCAGCTCAAAGTGATTTACAATAAAAAACACACAACAAAATACAAAACAGACAAATAAATAAAACCAATTCACACTCTGTGGAATTATTATGTTTTAATGTCACTGTGACAAACTTAGTTTTTGTTTTTCTTACGGTGCTCATTAATTTAAATCTCCTGTTCATGAAGACTGATGCGGAAATGAAATGTTCATTATGTGAAACAATAATGTTTTATTGAAAAAAGTATCAGTGTTTATATAGGTGGGCGGGGTTTGATTAACAGCGCTGCGTGAACGGACCAATGAGATGAACAACAATATTATCGGAATGACTTCCTGGAGATAAGAATGGATGACGTGGAACAACAGAATGAATCATTTCGTTTTGACTGGATTCCGACTCAAACACAGAACTAAGCTTGGAGCAGCTAATGTTAGCAGAGATGCTAACATTAGCTGCTCGGCCTTCAGAAGATAACGCCTGTGCAGCTGGAGATCCAGATGACAGCACGGAGAATCAAGTTGGATCATTTCTCACGTCTCTAAGAATTTTCCTGGATCTAAATCCATCGAGTCCTGCCGACCACTTCCCAAGAGACGGATAAACCAACGATCCTGTTGGGTTTAAAGCACAGTCTTTGAACTAATAAAAATCCATAAGAACCAGGGTTCACACAAATTAAGAGAGTAAGTTTCTTTTTCCAGCTGCAGCGGGAGAGATACGGACAGAATGCTGTTCTTAGCGTACTCTGTCGCTCTTTTTCAGCCTTACTACTTTTAATTGAAGTAAAAAGGTCAAGGTGAACATATAATTCACGGCATGAAGAGATACAAAATGAATTTAAGGAGTGAACCGCTAGGCGCTGGGAAAGACATAGTACAAAGAGTCTTCTGTTTCAAAAAACACACACACACACACCACATTTCTTGATTAATATACTTCAAGACTTAAGCTTATCTTACAGATCCTTATCAGGTTTGTAAATCAGAAGCACAACATAGTTCTGATGAAGCAGAGGAAACACCAGAAAGAGACAGAGGTCTACTTACATAATCACTGAACTAAAAGAAGGACTGAACTGGCAAAGCATGTCAGGCTGCTAAAGAGACACAATCAAATACAAACACCTGGGTTACGGGCCCCAGGATCTTCATGAAACCACCAGATCCACCAAACCGTTCTGCGGTACTGCTCATCAACAACATGATAGACTTTGAGAAGTGCTTGATTACAAACGTCTGAGCAATGAAATGAAGCTGAGAGTCAAATCTAATTTCAAGAAAATCCTGCTGCAAGTGCTTAAGGAACAAGTGCTTTCTCTAAAAGACAACTATGTTCCAGTTTTTCAGCAGAGACTTCAGACCTGCAGACTTCTCACTTTGTTACGATTTCAGCTGACGGACAACAGAGCTGAGAAACAAGTCTGTAATCATAACAAAAGGAGAACTGCAAAATCGGGCTGACTCTTGCCAAAGACAGATGCATTTTCTCTCTCTTTTCTCTCTCCTCTTGCTTTTTTTGTTCTCTGGAGTTCTACAGAGAGCAAAAAACAGCTTTATGTTGAGATGAAAACTGCAGCTCTGATTTCTGACACTTGATTTCTAATGAAAAATAAATAAATAATCTGCATATATTTATTTTTCTTAATTTTTGGCATTTGATTTATATTAATGATTTTTCTAAAGGAAAATAAAAGTAATCAGAGTACAAATAAATATACTTCTATGCTTGATACTTATTTGATATCAATGACCTTTCTAATGGAAAACATTCTGCATATTTATGTGTTTTATTTGATGATCAACACTTAATTGTTCACTACTTTTGATTATTGATCTGCATCGGCTATGATAAAGTCTGTGATCGTGTTTACATAGTCATGTGATTTATAGTTACTTAAGGATTCTTAATGACCTGAATCTATGTTTGTAAGGTATAAATATTTGCTAAGTTACGAACCGGAAAATGATATTTTTATGTACAAGAAATGGTATGATTGAGCCGGGATGGGATTATAAAAGGTCGCTTCCTCTCACTCCCCTTAAAGTAATCTAACATTTGATGCCTAGTTAACCTATGAAACTTTGATCAAATGATGACTCCATTTGTCTGGTGACAGAGATGGAGGAAGACGAGAAGAGAAACAACAGGCTGTCCAACAATCCTGTAAGTCAGTTACAATGTTTTTCTGCAACGCACTTGTCCAACCTTAAAGGGTCAATACCATGTTTTTCTGAAGCCTTTTACAGTAAAGAATATCCATGAATATGATCAGATACTGTATTACCTTTGGCACACTAAAGACCAAATCATTTCTGAAATATCAGTTCTTTTTATGGACTCTTTTCACACCCGGAAGTAAAATGACTTGATTTTTGAGGCTCCGCCTTTTGCTACTTGTGAGTGACGCCCAAATCATGACGTCAACCTAGAACTGGCCTCAGCAGCATGTCTACACGTGTCCACTCATGAAAACAAACACTAAACTTTTTTAAAACAGTCTGAACTTCATACAGTTAAAATAATCCAAGAGCGTCTATACGCGTGGATTATTTGCTTATACTGTGTAATTTCAGCTAGTTGTATGATTTAGTTACGGGTCTGGCATTTATCACTTCCTCAGATCCCTTCTTTGGTTGTAAATGTGTAAGAAGCATGTACTTTATTATTAACTCTACTGTATTATTAACTGTTTTCTGTACAAAGTTATTGATAAAATCAATAAACAAAAAAATTAGTAAATAAGTAATAAATAAGTAAGTAAATAAATCAATAACAACTGTGAGTTTTCTGTTTCTTCAGTCTTCTATATTTGCTGTATTCAGATTTAAATATCTTTATTAACACAGTTCAATTAAAACTGTTACATTTGAACTGTTAAACACTAAATAAGACTTCAATTGAACAGTTCTTTAACCTCCATCAGTGGGTTCTTCTGAACATGGCTTCTCTTTCTACTTCTTACTGGACATTTGGCAGATTTTCCTTCCCATAACTGAACCGCATTTAGTATGAAGAAAAGACGTTTTACCAAATAAAGATTCTTGTGTCATGATGATTCAACATTAACCAGTATGAAAATGAAGTGGTAAAAGTGCTTTGCAGACATTGTATTCTTAAACAACAAAAAGGTTTTTCATTGTATAAACTTTGCAGACATTTTTATGATTGTGTGATTGAATGATAGGATAGTTTCTCACAGCTTCCAAGATTAGATCACATAGAGAGTATGCTGATTTGAAACAAAAATGTGTGCAGGCAGGAGTGAATGGACAGCTGATAAAGAGTTAATGAAGAGATGATGCACCTGCCGACAGAGTGGGAAAAAGCAGACGGTGGGAAAATACAACTCAAGGTAGAAGACCCATCCTCTTATTTTGATCTAACCTTCTATTTTACATATTGTAAAAAAGTCTGGGTCAAAGGGTGAGAGGGTGTCTTCATGTTTCTGTGTGCCTGCAGAAGAAGCATCCGCTTAGATGTAGTTCCTAGGGCCAGTTGAAGACCCAAAACATTTTCTATTAGATGTTTCGGCCAGTAGAAACTAACTAATTGTGTTTCTGCACTTTAAATGGTTCGGGTGAATAGTCTACTCTGATTGGCTGCTGGGTGTGGATGCACACCTAAAAAGAAGTTCCGGTCACAATGTTCTACATGTGCAGGCTTCTTTAAAGCAAACGTTTCCATCATGATGTGGACAAAAACAAGCGAAAAAAGCTGAACTTTCTCTCTGAACTGATGCTTTATTGAACCTATCAAGACGATCAGCAAATATATCGCTTTCCTTTGCCGCTGTTGTCGAGGTCTGTGACACGTTGTCGTGTTACCCATGACAACATGCTGCACCACCGATAAAATAGTCCACTTTTTGTGAAAAAGTGATCTAAACAGAAAAGAATAAAGTAGTAAAATTGATTTAATAATTGTGTCTTTTGTAAGTGACCATGGTATAAGCCGGATAATTCCCTGACAAAGTTTGCATTATTAGAAATTAACTCACGCCGTGGAAGCCTGAACTGCATGCTTCAATTTTAAAACAAATATTGACACATTTCATGACAATATTATTTTTAATGCTAATTTTAAATCGTTAATGACACATTTATTGAATCATTTTATATTAAATATATGTATTTATATGCAAATTTAATTCAAGCTTTTTCCAACATGAAGAACTCTGCCTGAAGATCAAGTCTCTGATTGTAGAATCAACAACAAGCTAAGAGCTCTCTGCTCCTGCTGTTATTGGAATGAGGCTGAACTTCCAGAAAACATCAACCTTCATCCATATCAGATCAGTTTGATCTTCAGGAAGGAGCTTTCCTTCCATCTGCAGTGAAGAGGATGAAGAAGAGGAAACATCTGCAGACCTTTGTGGAAAAGAAAGATCAGTCCTGAAGGAAACTGACATTAGAAATGAAGAAGATGATGGAAAGAAACATTCAAACATGAGATCTTCTGCCACAGTGAATGGACTAAAGCTCAGAAGAAGAAAAACAGCCTTCAGCATGAAGATGGTCAGCATGCAGCAGGAGAACATCAGCCTCATGTCTGCAGTTTAGTGTCAACACAACGTTCTCATCATATTGATGTGAACACAACTGAAACATGGAGTCTGACCTCAGAGTCTGCAGTCTGCAGTCTGGACTCTCCAGAAAACCACACAGATGAAGAACTCCTGAATCCTGCAGGTTATTGTTGTAGCTCAGGTCCAGTTCTGTCAGATTAGACTGGTTTTTCTTCAGAGATGAACTCAGAGCTTCACAGCTGATCTCTGACAACCTGCAGCTCCTCAACCTGAAATCAGAAAGAAAAGTGTGTTCAGGAGCAGTGATGCAGCTGGAAATGCAGCAAGTTGGTAAATTCATTCAGGTTGGAGCCGCCCTGATGAGAGACTGGACAGATGACATTTTTAGTTGACATTTTGGGCATAAGAATCATGACGACGTGTAAATGGAAAAGCATTAAAGTCTCACTTCATCCATTATTTATTTCTTTTGTAAAATCATTACCAGTAGTCTTTTAATGATGACAGTGCAGTTTTTTTAAGTCAAACTCATAAAGATTTTGTTGTTTTTTAAGACATATTTAATGTCCAGCAGCAGTAGTTCATTAGATATTCAATTCTGTTTGCAGGGGGACTGTTGGCTCAGAGAAACCCCTTCTCCTTCCGTCACTGGGAGCTCTGTCTGCACGCTCACGTGCGAGCTTATAGCTCTAAGCTAGCATTAGAAAGTAGAAACAGAAACTCTCTTCCCCTCCTCAAACTCAACCCCTCACCCTCTGATAACTCTACTGTATCCTCCAGCTGCTGCAAGGATCAGCTTCTGCTCCTCCAGCATTTAGGTCATCCAGCACAAGTGGATCTGCAGAGCTGGACAGAGGAATCATCTGGACGATGCGGTGCTGGCGGCAACAGCAGAGCAGCCCGGTTGAGGAAGAAGGGAAGGAGGGGAGGAGTGAGGCAAAAGCTGAAGAGACTCTCCGGTACCTCGAAAAGTCCTCCACTCCTCTCTATTCTGCTGGACAATGTTTGCTCTCTTTGAAATAAACTGGATGAACTACACGCCATCATCTCATACCAGTGGACTTTTAGAGATGTTGGCTTGATCGTGAACTTGGCTCAACAGCACTGCGGTTTGGGTCACATTTAACCTGCTGGTGGTCCAATAGGAGAGCGGTAATTTCCAACATGGCAGTGAACATGACAATCTGTCTGGAGGAGGAAAAACCTCCTAATAAAGTTTAAAAAGTGATCTAGAAGGTGCTACATGCACATTGCATCTATAAAGAGAGAAAAAGACTGGATTTTACGGCCAAGAGATTCAGAAAACTGTGTTGAACGGTGGCTTTGTTTGAGTGCTGAGTCCAAGACAATTGCTGAGACGTACCAGCACTGCATTACAATGGACTTCAACAATGTTCCAGAAGAATTCTGCAACAATATAAGTGAGCTGGTTTTTATGGAGACATAAGTTCATTCACAGACGACCTCAGTCCCCCAGCACTGAAACAACAGTATGGAAGTTTTTTTTTTTTTGTCATAATTCAAAGTAATATACAGTTCTGAGTGGATTATTCAGGTTTAGAACATGAAAATACATTTTACAATTTAGAATTCTATAATAAAGCTTTTTAAAATAAAATACTGAATAAAAACAAAATCAATGGCATTTTAAATGGTCATGGGTTTTTCATTTCACAATTCAAATGATTATGCACTCCCAGCCGCCTTTCACTGTGAGTCGCTTCGCCAGGTTCTGATACATCCAGATTCCGCCGGTTCCAATGAGCAGAAAGCCGGTGACCATTAATCCAATGATGTAGACATCTTCAACATCTTCCAGGGAGGGTTACGACAGGCAGAAAATTCTCCATTTGTCCCATGGATCATGCGCATATCCAGCCACAAACGTACCTCCTGGGCAAGTGGGATCCGCTGTCCCACTTTTCATGGTGGAAAAGATTTTTTGATCGCATTTGCAGCCCAACCGATCAGATCTATTTTCTTTGAAAGTGAGAAAAACAGAAAGTGGTTCCGGGATACAGGGACACGAGACAAAGAGCCTTGTTTGAGAAATATAAGGGAGCTCAAAGGAAAGCGTCCGCTCTTGGCGAGTGCCGCAAGGCAGGACCGAAATATGCTTTTTAAATGCAATTTTTTTTCAATGACACGTATATTTAAACATTTTGTTAAAATTATGTTCCAATTTTTAATATTTAATCACAATTTGAAATAAATAATGACATTTTTATGTATTTATTTATTTAATATTAAAATATTAATTTCAATTTGTCTGTTTCAGCCCACATTAGACAATAAAATAAATAAACATCTCATTAAATGTTTAAAACTTCTTTTTAATGAGAATTTTAGGAATTTAACGTCACATATATTTAAACATGTACTTATTGATTTCTAATTTTATTATATTTATTGCCAATTTTAAATAATTCTTGACACTTTAATGTCATGACTTTTAATGATTTCATGGTGTTTATATATATATATATATATATATATATATATATATATTTAATATTGTCTCTTCTGAACCTCCATAGTTTGTTTGTCAAATGTTTAAAGTGTCTTTTAAGAGAGTACTTGCTGACGATTTCGGACTCTGCCGTTCCTAAAGCAGATAAATGGGAAATAGTACATAATTTATGACACAAAACATGCATTTTAAAAGAACTCAGGAGGAGAGGTGAGGTGGGGGGACACGGACCTGATTCCCAATCCTCTGGATGTTGTTTCTATGGGGGTGGCAGGACAATATTCCTCTGAAAGCCATGTCTGCAGTTTAGTGTCAACACACTTTCTCATCATATTGATGTCAACACAACTGAAAAATGGAGTCTGACCTCAGAGTCTGCAGTCTGCAGTCTGGACTCTCCAGAAAACCACACAGATGAAGAACTCTTGAATCCTGCAGGTTCTTGTTGTAGCTCAGGTCCAGTTCTGTCAGATTAGACGGGTTTTTCTTCAGAGCTGAACTCAGAGCTTCACAGCTGATCTCTGACAAACAGTTCATCAACCTGAAATCAAACATAAAAGTGTGTTCAGGAGCAGTGATGCAGCTTCAGGTTTAGCAACTTCATTTAGATTTTGACATTTTGACCAACATGTTGGTAAATTAAGATTCAATCCATTTGAAATGACTTTAAAATGAAGTGAAAACAGACGAGGAATTGAAATGTCATTTATCATCATGAACACATTTTCAAAATGCATGGCAGAAATGCAGAACAGTGAAAAAGTCTTTAGTTCTCCTTTTAATGCATTTACTGACATCTGTAAACTGTAGAGGGGCCTTGAAACACATTAGGATCCACGGGGCCCAAAATGTCTGAATGTGGCCCTGCAGAGGAGCTGCTGCTGGTTCTGCTGTTAAGGTGCATTCACACCCGAACGCAATTCACACGGCCAATTTGCGGTGTCCCACTCATCCTACGCCGCGTTGAGAATTCGCTGATCGCTGCAGGGCCAAAAATGAGTTCCCTTTGCTAGCAGCATCTGTCGCATGTGGGAGGAGCTAGCAGCTAATCTTTTTAGCCTTATTGCTATATGAAGCTAGCAGCTAATGTTTTTAACTTTATTCCTACATGGAGCTAGCAGCTAATGTTTTTAGCCTTATTCCTACATGGAGCTAGCAGCTAATGTTTTTAGCCTTATTCCTACATGGAGCTAGCAGCTAATGTTTTTAGCCTTATTCCTACATGGAGCTAGCAGCTAATGTTTTTAGGCTTATTTCTACGTGGTGCTAGCAGCTAATGTGTTTAGCCTTATTTCTCCATGGAGCTAGAAGCTAATGTTTTTAGGCTTATTCCTACTTGGTGCTAGCAGCTAATGTGTTTAGGCATATTTCTCTATGGAGCTAGCAGCTAATGTGTTTAGACTTATTTCTCTATGGAGCTAGCAGCTAATGCTTTTAGACTTATTCCTACATGAAACTAGCAGCTAATCATTTGAGCCTTATTCCTACATGGAACTAGCAGCTAATGTTTTTAGCCTTATTCCTACATGAAGCTAGCAGCTAATGTTTTTAGCCTTATTCCTACATAGAGCTGTGTCTGTTTATCTCATTCATAATGCGTGGGAGACACGGATGATGTTTAAAGATCAGGTTTATTCATTTCGACGAGCTCTGCAAGAACATCAGTGATCACGTCTCCATGTTTGGGTTCATTAAAACATTTAAGAGTCTCCCTGTAGCTACAATGAGTTTCTCTCCTGCTGCTGTGTCTGATTGACAGCTGCTTCTGCTGTGTTTCTGTCTCTCTGACCGAGTTCAAATGCTTACTGTCCTGCATTAACCCAAGAGAGCATAGTGAGCGTGTTCACTACAGCTCCATAGGTCCTGCGACCAGACTTTCTAGAGTGAACCTGCCTTAACCCAACAGTAATCGGGATGGGATCTGGAAACTCTGCTGCCCAGAAAGGGATACAGCAGGTTAGAATATAAATGGAAGTTCAGGAGAACTATGGATCGATCCACCATATTGGATGTTTTCTCCCCACTGTTGCTGAAAACGTCACGTTTCCAAAGTTGAGTCCGTAATTGGTTGAGAAGACACAGCCACCTCCCCAGAGTTCAGATTTTTTCTTCACTCTGACCATATGGGCTCAATATAAGGACTTAAAGATTCAAAACCACAACTGAATGGATCTGCAACCACAACTGCATGTTCACACATCAATCAAGTTTCATCAAACTGTAAAATAAATCTGCCCAAAAGATTTAGGTTTGTAAATGTGTAAAAAGGGATCTGCATGCCTGTAAAAAAGATTTGCTTCTTGTAAAATTATATTTACGGTTTTTTTGCATTATTATTGCAGATGCAAAGCAAAAAAACTGCCTGTTTGCTCCTGAAGTTTCGGTTGTGAATTCTGTCCCTGTCTTTACACGTCTTTATGATTGGATGACCACAAATCAAACTGTCCAATCAGAGAGCAGGTGGATTCCTGTCATCTCGTCTCGACTTTAAGGTTGATTTCAGTTTTAACGTGACAGATATAATTGTACAGTGTTGTGTTTTTTCACTGCGCTTTGTTGTGTCACTTATGTTGGTGTTAAACAAAATTAGGAAAACACCAAAAATGTTTACAGTAATCTCAAGTTAAAAGTTATTTGGTTTAGTTTGAAATGTTTTAATAACACCTAAAAAATGATCTTGACAATAACAGGTTTTTAAAAATCAAATCACTCTGATGTGTTTCACAAAGACACAGGATCTCACACAACAAACAGAAATGAACTTGATGTTAAAAGACGACGCCAGGAGTCCAGCTCTGATAAAATGACACAAGAGCAAAGAAAACAGAATCATTTGATTCATTTTTGCTGAAAAAAAAAAAACACATTTTATTTACATTTCCAGACTTTGTTTGTTTTGTTCTGCAGCATGTTCATATTTGCATCATTTTGACAGGATATTTTTATGGAGAGAAAAATCTTTTGTGATTTGTATACGTTTATTTTTTTATATATAAAATGACATAAAAGTAAATAAGTCTGAGTTTATTTTCTTTTAATGTTTATTTTATTTCTAACTTGTAAAATTTTGACAAAACACATATTTTTATGGAGAGCAAAATAAAAACAAGATCGTCTTGTAAAATCCACAAAATAAAAACATAGAGGCTACATAAGGACATTCAGGTTTGTTAGCACCACCTCATTCATTTCAACACATGAACAGGAGAAAATCTACATTGTATAGTAGTCTACATAGTGTGTAAACAGGTTGCTCATTGGCACTCGGGCAGTGGAAAGAAGTTCATCTCCAGAACAAAACTTGCTTTTAACTGAAATGGTTTTGCTTTTGTGTTCAACAAATTGGAAATAATTTTTCTAGTTGCCCAATGTCCTACGTATTCATCCATGTCCATATTTACGCTCTCTTCATTTTACTTTGACCAATCTCCAACTCTGCATTAGCGCTCATGCATCACTAATACGCTGTTACTAAAAAAAATATGCTCATACAGTTGATCAATAGAGTCATCTCACATCCATGAAACTCAAATTATTGCATTAATCCAAATGGATGTGGAAAAAAAAGAACTTTTATTTCTTTTATTAACTTTTTTCTGTCTTTTTAAACATCCATCATAACAGATTCACAGCTGTGCTTCCTGGGTTTCCTGTCAATCAAGATGACTCTAAACTTTGTGAATACTGGGGTCCAATCCAGTATTTCACAATTGATTGATGACAATATTTTTGAGGATCTGACAGTTTTTACAAATCAAAGACAGCTGCAAACTACAGGAGTCTCACTGAAAACCACTGTCCAAAAAAATCTAGATTTTCTTGCAGCCTTTGAAGAGACAAGGGCTGTAAGAGCAAGAAATACATTAGGTTCACCAAATGCAAGATGTTCCTGTATAACCAAAAAGAAAAACATCAAAGTTAAACTATCCAGAGAAAGAAGAAATGTTCTATGCTTTATAGTTCACTGTTGAACTGAACATTACAGTGTTCATTACATTGTAATGTCTTATTACAGAATATTTGTCCTTTGAGGCAACAAGTAACAAAACAATGAAAGAATTTAATTGTTTTTGTTCAAAATTGAAAGTGTTTTGGGTGAATATACCTCTAAAGATTTAATCTGCTCCATTTTCTGATTTTCTAAATTATCTTCTATTTTCCCAGATATATTATCCTGTTGTCCTCTACGATGGAAATGTTGTCAAATTAAAATTAAAAAAATATTTTTTCAAAAAAACAAAATTTTAAGGTATTTTTTTACCTAAATAGATAAGAAATCACACAAAAGCAAAAATTGTGAAAGACTTTTTTCCTTGGTTCTCCGATTATCAAAGGTTTGAGTTGATTTATTCTGTATTAATATTCTTGTCTGTTTTATGCATATTTATGTTAAAAAAGTGACATTTTAAAAGTTTAAAAGTTTAATTTTTCTGTGTTCAATAAATGCTTATTCTATTCGGCCCCTGACTTAAGGTGTGTGTGATGGATTTCGACCCCTGCGTTATTGAGTTTGACCCCTGTGTGATTGACTTTGAACCCTGTGTGACTGAGTTGACCCCTGTGTGATTGACTTTGAACCCTGTGTGACTGAGTTTGACTACTGTATGATTGAGTTTGACCTCTGTGTGATTGAGCTCAACCCCTGTGTGATTGAGTTTGACCCCTGTGTGATGGAGTTTGACCCGTGTGTGATTGAGTTTGACCTCTGTGTGATTGAGCTCGACCCCTGTGTGATGGAGTTTGACCTCTGTGTGATGGAGTTTGACCCGTGTGTGATGGAGTTTGACCCGTGTGTGATTGAGTTTGACCCCTGTGTGATTGAGTTTGACCCCTGTGTGATCGAGTTTGACCCCTGTGTGATGGAGTTTGACCCCTGTGTGATTGTGTTTGACCCCTGTGTGATGGAGTTTGACCCTGTGTAATTGAGTTTGACCCCCGTATGATGGAGTTTGACCCCTGTGTGAAGGAGTTTGACCCCTGTGTGATTGAGTTTGACCTCTGTGTGATTGAGCTCAACCCCTGTGTGATTGAGTTTGACCCCTGTGTGATGGAGTTTGACCCGTGTGTGATTGAGTTTGACCTCTGTGTGATTGAGCTCGACCCCTGTGTGATGGAGTTTGACCTCTGTGTGATGGAGTTTGACCCGTGTGTGATGGAGTTTGACCCGTGTGTGATTGAGTTTGACCCTTGTGTGATTGAGTTTCACCCCTCTGTGATAGAGTTTGACCCCTGTGTGATGGAGTTTTGACCCCTGTGTGATTGAGTTGGACCCCTGTGTGATTGAGTTTGACCCCTGGTTTAAACCTCCATTCTTTGGTCAGGTAGCCCCGCCCCCATCCGCACACATAAACTACCTGCAGATGTTCTTCTCTCTGAATCCAGCAAATATTTGTCTGTTTTAGCATCAGGACAGAGAAATAAACGTTGATCTCAAAGACTATGTGAAATAGAAGACCTGGTTCTGATCCAAGCTCGGTTCTAAATAAGCCCCAGAACCAGGTCTGTGGGAAAGAGCTGTCAGTCTGCTGCACTTTGACCTCTTCATATCTCTTCATAAGGAGCTGCTGCTCTGTGGGTCAGAAATCTGCTGCAACTGTTTGTCCATTTTAAACCTGCAGTTCTGGGATTGATTCATGTTTTCTTTCCAGAACACAGAGAACATGAACTGATCCCAGATATCAACACCTGGATGGACTTAGGTTCTTCCTGTTTAGTCTGATGTTTGTATTCTACCTACTGCTGGTTCTTCTTCAGTGATGCTATCTGACACTTTCTCCTAAATCAGAGAAAAACAGACAGAAACTGTCGTAGAGAATCAACATTTGAATGAAATCTGACCTGAGAGTCTCCAGTTTACAGTCTGGACTCTCCAGTCCAGCAGACAGAAGCTTCACTCCTGAATCCTGCAGGTTGTTGGAACTCAGGTCCAGATCTCTGAGTCTGGAGGACTGAGAGCTGAGAACTGAGGACAGAGCTGCACAGCTTCTCTCTGACAGATTACAGTCTCTCAGTCTGAAGAAAACCAAAGACAGACAGCAGTTATTGAATCTTTCATTTTTCTAATCAAATTAATTTGTTCTCTGAAGGTGATTTTCATGAGAGTTCTTACAGAACTTTGTTGGAGGCTTTGATCACTGGCAGCAGCCTCAGAAGAGCTTCCTCTGAAGCAGAGTATTTCTGCAGGTCAAACTTTTCCAGAACTTTTTCTGATGACAGTAAGATGAAGACCAGAGCTGACCACTGAGCAGGAGACAGATTATCTGTGGAGAGACGTTCCTGACCTCAGGAACTGTTGGATCTCCTCCACTAGAGAACCATCATTCAGTTCATTCAGACAGTGGAACAGGTTGATGCTTTTCTCTGCAGACAGATCCTCACTGATCTTCTTCTTGATGAACTGGACTGTTTCCTGATTGGTCTGTGATCTACTTCCTGTCTGAGTCAGCAGACATCGTAGGAGACTCTGATTGGTCTGTGATCTACTTCCTGTCTGAGTCAGCAGACCTCGTAGGAGACTCTGATTGGTCTGCAGTGAAAGACCCAGGAGGAAGCGGAGGAACAAGTCCAGGTGTCCGTTTGGACTCTGTAAGGCCTTCTTCACAGCACTCTGGTAGAACTGGACTGGACTGTTTTGATTGAGTTTTAAAGATCTTTGATTTTCTCTTTTGTTCCATGAGGTTGGTTTCCAGAGGTGATGAAGGTCCGGTAAACATGAAGAGCAGCCAGAAACTCCTGAACACTCAGATGGATGAAGCAGAAGACCTTGTCCTGGTACAGGCCTCTCTCCTCTCTAAAGATCTGTGTGAACACTCCTGAGTACACTGAGGCTGCTCTGATATCGATGCCACACTCTGTCAGGTCGGATTCATAGAAGATCAGGTTTCCTTTCTGCAAGCTGCTCAAAAGCCAGTTTTCCCAGAGACTCCATCATCTTCCTGCTCTCTGGACTCCAGTGAGGATCTGTCTCAGCTCCTCCATCATACTTGACCTTCTTGACTTTGGCCTGAACCACCAGGAAGTGGATGTACATCTCAGTCAGGCTCTTGGGCAGCTCTCCTCCCTCTCTGCTCTTCAGCAGATCCTCCAGAACTGTAGCAGTGATCCAGCAGAAGACTGGGATGTGACACATGATGTGGAGGCTTCGGGATCTCTTGATGTGGGAGATGATCCTGCTGGTCTGCTTTTTATTTCCGAATCTCTTCCTGAAGTACTCCCTCCTTCTGTGGCTCATTGAACCCTCTGACCTCTGTCACCATGTCAACACACTCAGCAGGGATCTGATTGGCTGCTGCAGGTCGTGTGGTTATCCAGAGGCGAGCAGAGGGAAGCAGGGTTCCCCCTGATGAGGTTTGTCAGCAGATCTCCCACTGAGGTGGACTTTTCTAGGGTCATTTAGGATCCCAGTCTTGTGGAAGTCCAGAGGAAGTCGCCACTCATCCAGACCATCAAAGATGAAGAGAACCTGGAAGTCTTCAAAGCTGCAGATTCCTGCTTCTTTGGTTTCAGGGAAGAAGTGATGAACAAGTTCCACCAAGCTGAACTTCTCCTCTTTCAGCACATTCAGCTCTCTGAAAGTGAATGGAAATGTGAAGTGGAGGTTCTGGTTGGCTTTGCCTTCAGCCAGTCCAGAGTGAACTTCTGTGTTAAGACTGTTTTTCCTCGATGCCAGCCACTCCCTTTGTCCTCACGGTTCTGATTGGTTCTTGATCTTCCAGCTGGGAGTTGAAAGAGCTCTTCTTGTCTGATGCTTGTTTCTGCTCTGTCTGCTTTCCTGGATGCTGCTTCAATCTGTCTGACCTCATGTTCTTCATTCAGCTCTCCAGTTCCTCCCTCTGTGAGTAGAGCTCTGTGTAGATCTCATTCAGAAGGGTTGGGTTTCCTGCTTTTAGAGATCCCCTCAAACACACACTGGAACTTCTTCTTCAGACCAGATTGGACTTTATGTCGACAAACTGCAGCAGCAGATCCTGAATGAAGACAACAAACAGAGTAAATCAACTCTCTGCAGCCCTGAAGGATGAGGGTTTTGAATCCCTGTGGTTCCATGTGTTGAGACATCAGTAAATCTTCATTTATCAGCAGCTGAAACCTTCAGAGAAATCCTCTTACTGCTCTGCAGTCCATCAGCCAGCTCCTCCTGCTTCATTCTCCTCAGGAAGTTCACTGTGATCTTCATCAGTGACTCTCTGCTGCTCCTCTGCTCTTCATCTTCATCCTCCAGCTCCCTCCTCCTCATCCCTGTGACTCAGAAGCTTCTGGATCTTCTTCAGCTCCTTCTTCACAAAAGTGACCATGTTGTCCTCCAGCAGCTGCAACAGAATTCTAGATGAATGAGCCAATCAGAGTGAAGTCATGGAGCCAAACATCAGCTCCATGTTGGACACACTGACAATCCACTGGTCTCCAAAGTGCAGCATGGAGATGACTGTGGACAGGAATGATGGAAAAGTAGTTGTGTTCATTGTACAGACCAGAAAGATGGAGTCCAGCTGTGTTTGATGCTGCTGGACAGACTGACCACTGGGAGTCTCTGAGCTCTGCTGGTCCACTCTGTGGAGAATCAGAACAATCAGCTCCATTCTGTCTGTGCTGGTGGGTTTCAAACCAAACTAACTGGAGTCGGGTCAGTTCACCAAGTCACAGCTAGAATGTTCTACAAACAAGTCAGTCCTCATTCACTCCAATGGAAAATGACCCAACTAAACAACAACATAGAAGCATATTTACAATATTTGTTCCTCTGTAGTTCCATTTATTATTCATAAAGTTACTGTGGGAGTTTTTACATGAATCTTATTAGATTCTATTTGAAATAATCTCATATTTAGATCAGCAAACCAGTGGATCATATCAACACGTTCTCTGTCTATGTCTATAGAAAGTCATTGAAGTGTCTATAATGTCTTTGAGCCAAAGGCTCCACCTGCTAAACCAACCAATCAAAACCAGTTATTCTGAAATCCACCAGAAAGAGGATTTTCATCCCACTGTCCAACATTTTTAAGAGAATTGTATTTCTTCTAACATTTTATCTCTCAGGTCTTTATCAGAAAAAAACAATAAAATGATGAAATAAAAACTAATTATCCTTTTGAAAATTCACTAAATCCGTTGGATTTGTTTTGTCCTCTGAAGAGAGACGGTAGAACCACAAGTCATGGATGTTTTTTCATGGAAAAACATTGACTTGAATGAACTGAACACAATGAACAGAAACAAACGTTCACAAACATGCAGAAAACACTACACTCCAAGAAGGTCAAAGTCTGTTGACATTCAGACATTTTTACAAAGGAAATCACATCAACAAACAGAATGTTTTTAGCAGCTGCTGCTGCAGTTACCATCAAGGCACCACAAGAGGGCGTTACTGGAATGCACAGATTTCCCTCGTGTTCCAAATAAGATTCTAATTCTAGTCAGAGAGGACATTAGTTTGGTGCCAGACCTTTTGTTAGACAGGACATCCAGTTCCAGCCCATAATCACAAACTGATGACCTCATTGTTGACTTGAGTCCGTTTG
>BOLG01000463.1:0-28692 GCA_016861445.1 Oryzias woworae
AAAACCACAAGTCATGGATGTTTTTTTCATGGAAAAAAATTGACTTGATGAACTGAACACAATGAACAGAAACAAACGTTCACAAACATGCAGAAAACACTACACTCCAAAGAAGGTCAAAGTCTGTTGACAGTTCAGAACATTTTTACAAAGAAATCACATCAACAAACAGAATGTTTTAGCAGCTGCTGCGCAGTTTACCATGAGGCACCACAAGAGGGCGTCACTGGAATGCACAGATTTTCCTCGTGTTCCAAATAAGATTCTAATTCTAGTGAGAGGACATCAGTTTGGTGCCAGACCTTTGGTTAGACAGACATCCAGTTCCAGCCCATAATCACAAACATGATGACCCTCATTGTTGACTTGAGTCCGTTTGACTGTTGGAGGGTAAAAAAGTTCTGGATTTAGTCAGTGGATCTGCTTTCATGGATTTGGGAACGCGTCAAAGTGAAGACGAGAGTTTTTCATCAAGATTCTTCAGTCAGTGATTGATCCTCACCACAGAACCACAATGTTTTAAAGAGCACCTCCATAGTGCTCCGCCTGAAAACAATGTTCATCTCTGGTCTGAATGACTGTTGCCCAGTTGTCTCTGTCCCACCTAGAGCAACAGGGAGCTCCGTCTGGATGCTCTTTGTGGACTGTAGGTCAGCGTTTAAACACCCTCCTCCCTAACAAACAATGAAGACACTTGTGAGCTTAGGCTCCTGTCCTCCACCGCATGTGGATAAACAGACTGCAGACAGAGGGTGGGAGTAGATCAACACCCTCAGTCTCAGCACTGGCTGAGAGCTGAATCTACAACCTCTACAACCCATGAATGCAAAACCCACCAGAACACACTGTTGATGCATTTCCAGACAACATTGCAGATGGAAAAGCGGGATTCCCTCCAAGAACACGTCTCCACTGCTCAAGTCCAGTGGCGGCCGTGCTTTACACCACTGCATCCTAAGCTTTGCACTTGGTGATCCGTTGTGTCTTGGAGCTGAGTTTGCTGTTGTTCCCAAACTCTTCATTTTTTTCTGATAAGCTGACAGTGTGACTGTGGAATATTTAGGAAATGTCACGACTGGATTTGTTGCACAGGTGTCATCCAATGACATTTCCCCACGCTGGAATTCACTGAGCTCCTGAGAGCGGCCCCATTCTTTACACAATGTTTGTGAAAACTTCTGCATGACTGAAGAGATTATTTTTCTACACGCTGTGACCAGGACAAGTGATTAGGACATGGAATGGAATGGGAGCCGCAGTGATGAAGACCCCGTGAAACGCATCCTAAACATGGAAGCATCAGAGCTGAAGGAAGGGAATCCAGCAGCTCCTCTTCTCTGTTGAAACAGCAGTTTTGAGAGGAAGAACCGCTGAGGTCAGACAAAGTCATTCTTGACAGGAAGTCCAACAGATACTAAGGGACTCTGACCAGTGGTGGGAAATGACTGTCTCAACGCTGAAGATTTTCACAATAAAATACCAGAACTCAAATGTGAGAATGTCACATTCATCTGTGTTTCCACAAAAACAGCAACAGTTTTACTGCATTTTTACAGTTAGACTGAAGCAGTGCAGACTTTCTGTATTGAAAAGAACAATTCCAGAGTTTAGTTTAGAATGTGTTTTTTTAGCTCATGGTAGTGGTTTCTTAGTTCTGTCAGTCATTAGAGTGAAAACACTGGAAATAACTGTGTTTCATGAATAAAAGTCTCTTCATTCTGGAAATGGGAACAGATGTTTTTTTCATAAATGTCTGCTGTTGTTCGATTAGTGACAACCTAAAATTCTAAAATCTGTTTTATAAGATTTGGTCAAAATTTATTATCTCAATTTAATTTAGTTTCTACTAGAAAACAAAAAACATGATTGACTTTTTTTTTAATAATTAGAAATAATCCCGCGTTGAGGGGGTTATGTATCTGTATCAAAGTCTTTTATTTTCTTAGGTATTTTATTGTGAAACACTCTTATTGGTGAAGTCATTTACTATCTTTGAGTCATTTCTATTAGAGACCGCACCTCCACATATTATTGCTGCTGTGTGTGTAGAAGCTAAAGCCACACACACTCACACATTCTTAAGTCCTGTACTCTCAACTTCAACAGAAAATACACAAACGTTTGCTGGGAACAGGATTCTCCGTGTCCTTCTCTCTGACCGGAGCTCTGTTGAAAGAAGCTTTTAGACCAGCATTCCCCTCCAGAGAGTTCAGACTCTGTCATAGTATCAATAGATTAGATATTCTGGGGTCAATTATTCTAGGATTAGTGATGAAAGACTTTCAGTAAATATTTGACTAAAGTTTCTTTCTAAACCAAACATTTGTGCAAATCAGAAAATGTCAATAAAGTCAAACTTTTGTTTCAAGTTTCTCCAACATCTCTGCTTCTCAGAGGATTTCAGAAGACTCTTGTTAGCAGCTTGTTTACTTTGATTGTTTTTCTTGTTTTCTTGTTTATTTGCTGTTGTTCAGCACTTGGTTGCTCCTGCTTTTATGATTGATTGATTGAAGACTCAACTGAAAAGATCTCATCACACATGATGCTCCAAGTGAGTCTGATCAGAGAGATCCAGAACTGAACCAGAACTCAAGTCATTCATCTGAAAACTATTGATCATCTGAACTATTATCCAGCCTCCTTTAACTCTGACAAACACTTACTGTTTCCACTGCTGAACGGATGGATTTGAAGCTATGGGTAAATTCCTTTGACCGGTCACTCCTGAAGGACACACAGCTGGATCCAGAATCAGGTCCAGATCCAGGTTGGTTCCTGTGAAGAATGAAGGTTGCTGGTGTGAGTGCTGAGCTCTGACATGGAGAAGAGTCCTGGACAGTTGCAGATGTTCATCTCACCTCTGAGCTTTGCTCTGGCTCTCATCTTCCCCACACAGAGTGCTTTTAGAGGGAGGGGCTCCCTCCTGTGTGTCCTCACACTGATCCATGCTGCTGGATTCACTGGATCCACATCAGCTCACACACACCTTCATCATTCATCTGCAGAGGAAACCCTCATCATCATCTGCACATCAGGATCAAGTTCCACTGAGACGTTTTCTGCTTTGGAGCTTCATTTTCAGTCCTCAACAGCATCATCAAACCTTTGTTTTGCTGCAGCAGAAACGTCTTTCTTCTTTCAGTCAGACGATGATTCAAATGTTCTGATCCGTTCTGTCTGCAGCTGGATCAGAACTCTGATCACTGCAGGACTCTGTGGATCAGAACCAACTTCTCTGTTCTGATGTTTTTCTGGGACTAAAACTAAACATCTGGATGAGCTCAGAGTGTCCTAACATTTGACCTTTGACCTGTTTTAGCCGCTTTGAAGAAAACCCACGAAAGAAGTTGAAATGTAAACCTGTTGAAGCAGAATTGAAGTAACATCAGAGCAAAAGCAGGCAGAAAATGATCAAAGCTGTTGCTCCAAACTCCTGTTGGATCAATCTGATCTGATCTGATCAGGATTCTTGAGGATTCCAACAAAGAGGCTCCCAGCTGAGTCCTAGCATTCAAGAAGTTCTTCTGAAACCTTTGAAATGCAAACATCCACATTCTTTTCATCCCAGTTGTTCCATCAACTCACCGCTCTGACAGAAATGCTTCTGTTCTTTCTTTGACTTCTTCCTGGGATTTTTGGAACCGCTTTGTGTCCCTGAAGTCCAAGCGGCTCCAGTTTTCAAACCGGTTCTGAATGCAGCAGGAGCAGATTCCTGTGGACTTTGAACATGAAGGACATGGTCTGATCCTGAAGCAGATCATAAAGTTGATTCATCTGTTCTGCAGTCAACAGATGATTGGTTGATGTGGAATCATTGACTGGATTTATGGTTTGATTGTTTCTTGTGTTTGAACCTCATTTCTCTTTTCCTTTTCTTTTGCTTTGACAGTTGCTGAACATCCAAATGTTTTCTAACAACATTTGAAAAGCGGCTGCAGCAGCTCGTGACATCTCCTCAGAGTAAAACGCCCTCAATTCTCCTATTTTCCCTGTCGCCAACATCTAAAAACACAGAGAGAATGACTCCAAGCTGTGTTGTTGTCATTCTATCACACATAGTTAAGATTTTTATTGTCTGCAATAACATACATTTATGATTAAACTGTGTTACATTCATGTTGGGTTAATTATTTATTTATTTTGGAGCTGTAATCCAGTTGAGGGAAGTGTTGAGAAAAACATAGATTTGTGTGATCACAGAGTTGTCCACTGCTTAAACGGCTTGGACAATCGTAAATAGAGGCAAAGATGCTACCAGGAGCTGATCTTAATAAAATATGTATTATTTTTATTATTTGATGACGAATTATAAGGTAAATGATCTTGAAACAACAAACATACAAAAGATAAATGAACTTACGGGAGTAAATCTAATCAAATTGCTGAACTATTTGCACATGCAGCCCAGGGCCGGACCTGCATGCAAGGACAGATCGTGTAGCAGCAGTTATTAGCACACTTCACAGTCCTTGTACGGGACGTTGGAATCCACACAGAAGTTCATGTCATCTGTTATGCAGGCCTGCTCACACTTTTTTAGCTTGCAAGCTACTTTTGTGACTTCAAAGAAAAAGAAAGCAGATATTTCCAGATAAAACCAGGAGTCTTCCTCAAAATACGGATTTATTAAGACAGTTGCTTCCTGCACCAAGACACTCTGCCTAATATACAGCGACTGACCTTTGAACGTTTCACAAACACAGATAATAAAGTTACAGACACGATGGATTCATGTTCATTATTAGATTTAGGAATATCCCAGTTTTATGATGGTGGTGTGATTTTGTTTTGTTTTTATTTATCCATCACACCTTAACCCCTTAACGCCTGAATTTATTTCCAGCTATGAATAAAAAAATCACTTCTGTTTTTGCTTTGAAGTAGATGCTACATTTAGGTCATTTTGGAGCCAAAGGGGTTTGTTGCATATTTGCAACAGCAGGCATGAAGGCGTCACAAGTCAAACGTGGTTAAAGTTAGCGTCCGGTTGTTAGCCTCTACTTTGACATTAAAGGCAAAACCTGAATCACAAAATCAAGTTTCAAACAACTCCAAACATGTTACAGAATGAAGATTCATCAAATAAAGTTGTTGATTTGTGGAAACTTGTAAAAGAATGTTCCTACTGAAAGGCAGAATTAGACAGGCTTCTGTGAAGAAACTTGAACACAGAAAATGTTCCTTTGCTGTTGAAAAAACCCAACAATGAATCAGGATTTATGTCAAACGATCCAAAACCAAATATGATCGATCTTTTACTCTGATAGATAATCAGTCTGGATTGAATTCTCATTGATATCATGATATTCTGTGGGTAGAAATGTAATGTTGCTGTTTTGGAATATTTACCATCAGAAAGAACTTCTACAAATCAACAACTTTGTTTCACTGAATCATCTGTAAATTATGTACTGATGTTTTAGACTTCATTTAAACTATATTTCTTGGAGCAACATTTTGATTTAAAAAATAGATTTTTCAGAAACCGAATGCCTAGAAATATGAAATACCAACTTCAGCCCCGCTTGGACCAGTCCGTTAAAATCTAGTCTGACATGAAACCGGTTCGTTACCTGAAAAGGTTGGAGCTCTTAAATTTGAAGTGACTTTGAACGTGGCGTGGTTGTAGGTGCCAGACGGGCTGATCTGAGTATTTCAGAAACTGCTGATCTACTGGGATTTTCACCCACAACCATGTGTAGGGTTTACAGAGAACGGTCAGAAAGAGAGAAAATCTCTGGTGAGCAGCAGTTCTGTGGGAGGAAATGTCTTGTTGAATGAGAAAAACACAACAAATGTGTTCACAGAATAACAAAATGTCAATATTTCCATGGAACTAAATCCTTCTTTTCCAAAGTGAATGTTGTCAAAACAATCCAGCATGCTGGGAACAATAAAGTTTGACCTTCTGTCTTGTGTTACATTCAGGCCTCATCAAGCCCCACGCCAGCGCTAGAGGAGAGGTAGTGCTCAGAGATCCAGCAGAATCCATGTGTCTGCAGACGTCTAAGAAAGAGATTTTCCACTTTGTTTCCATCAACTGAAGCATGGCCAGCTCACTGTGTTAGAAAAGTCATCTCGTTTTGATCTTCAGACATTGACTTCAATGGAGGTTGCAGCCGTCTCTCTCTCTCTCTGCTCAAATGAGGTTCTTTCCCAATGACGGCTCACACACATCACTTCCTGAAAATCTACCACAGATGAACGGAAAGACTTCACCCTGTTTGTGCAAACGGTCTGAATGACAGGACGCCACAGAGTTTTGTCTGGGTTTCAACGCTTATTACTCTCCCATTGCAACAAGCTCATTTACCCAGAATCCTCTCCTGTCAGGTATCTGCAGCCTCAGTCTGCTCCAATCACATGATTCTCCTGTGGAGTTTCTGCTGCCCAAGATCCAGAGAATCTCTATCTGATCATTACATGTGGATCAGCAAGAAAACGATTTCTGTCATTCATTCATAATAATATTATTTACACATATTTACTCTGTAACAAACAATAAAGTAAACGAGACAGAAAACCAGATCGAAGGTAAATGAAGACGACTTTAGCTTGACCCATCATTTATTAGACCACATATGTCAAACTCAAGAACTGGCCTGTGATAGAATCAAGTTTGACCCACATCATCATATCTGATCACTATCATAGCTGACTCTGAACTGCAATTCCCATAATGCACTACTGACAGGTTTGCACATTGAAAGCTCATCCAAACTCCAGAAATGGAAGTTGTTGTCTTGTCTTCATCCTCTGTGAAATCTCTAGAGACACTTTCAAACTGTCTGTTTACACCAGATTTCATGAAGGACAATTTCATGTGAAAAAATCGATTTTCTGGAAACCAGAAGCTCAAACTAAATCAGACGCCAACTTCAGTCTGGTTCAGGTCAGTCAGTGAACCTCCAGTCTGACAGTAAACCAGTGTTTGGCCTCAGATGTTCTGGGAGAATCGGTGTCTGTTTGACCAAAAGAGGAGCTCAGTTCACACAGTCAGCAGTAAGTCTGACCTGTACCCAGAGCATGATGGACTCCAGCAGGACTGCCCTTTACCACCAGTTCTGTTCCTGATCTTTATGGACAGAGAGAGCTGAGGCAGAAAGGATCGACCTTTGACCCAACACCCATGACTCACAGTGAGCAAAAGAACCAGGTCCCGGATCCAAGCGGCTGAAAGCAGCTCCTCTGTAGGGAGGCTGTGCGCTCCCTTAAAGCAAGGAGGAGAAGCTCAGTCACTTGGAGAGAGCTCGGAGTAGAGCGGCTGCTCCTCCACGTCCAGAGGAGCCGGTTGAGGAGGCTCTGGTATCTGGTCCTAGATGTTAATGACAGATTTCATATCAAAGTATCTGTACTTTGAGTATTAAAAATCAATGTAAAAAGATGGATCAGACTGTGGACAAAGTTCTTCCAGTTTTATTGACAAATATGTCATAAACACCAACAATTTTCAAAGCAGAGCTTCAGGGAACATTTTCATTTCACATTTTTGTGATGCAATAACTTGAGTTTACAGAGAAAGTAGAGCGCCCTCTAGTGGACAAAGGCTTCAATATTCAAAAGATTTGATTTATTTATTTATTTCCAGCAAAAACAGACAGACGGAATAAACTGGACTTTGAAAGTTTTCCTTTAGAATTCCATTGAACAGATATTTGAGAATAATGTTCTATTGCACTTTGCCTTTGTTAAAACTGCTGGATGTTGAAAGCATCGTGTTAGAAGATACATCAAGTATTTACATTCAAGTCAAATCTGATTTAGCAACAAAAACTTCAATGATAGAAACAGCAAACAAAGTGTGGAACATCAACACTGCAGAGAAAACTCTTCCAGGTTTGGACTGAATTGGTAGAATGGTAAAGGATGGAAACATTTAGAGCCTTCATGTCAAACACAATTCTGATCATTTCTTTGAAAACAGCAACAAAATGTTTCCCTGTAAGTAAGTTTTTGACTTTTGAGGCACATGCACAGCGCTGAAACAAACGTAAATAATAAATACATGTTTGTAAATCTTTATTCACAGCATCCTCAGAAACACAACAATGATTCCACAGTTTATCACAACAGCAAGACAGAAGAAAAAGACATGAGGGATTTGATCATTTGCTTCAACCTGTTTGGGGAATGGGATCATTTTGAAGACTGGGATGCAGCGGAAAAGAAAGCAAAAAGAGAATGGAAGGAGGAGAGGAGACACTATTTAGAGCAGGGGGTCAAACTCAATCACACAGGAGGCCAAAACCCAAAACACACCTCAGGTCGCGGGGCCGAGAAGGAGAAACATTGATGGAACACACTAAAAGGAAGTGTTTGGAGCCAGCAGGTACTTCCTGTTTGGAAGACGACGGTGGAGGGGTGGAGCTGTCCAGTGATTCTTGAGTCAATGCTGCTAACTCATTCCCTGGAATTCCTATGTGTGCTGGGATCCACAGAAATGCAACAGGAAGTCCAGCTGATGGTCATTTTTATAAGGGACTCATCAAAATGAGCCGTTTCTAGCACTTCCTCTCCTGTTACCATCCAAAGCTCTTGATTCCTTTTTTCTGTCTCCAGATTTAATTTAATCCATGTTTTGTTGGATGATTCTGTTTCTGTCCTTTTAGATTGGTCCAGTAATGTCATTCCAATGGGAATCTCTGTCAATCCAATGGTAGTTCTGCCATCTCAGTCTGAATGGCTGCTGTTGGTGTCGTCTTGAATGCTCTCATTGAAATTCTTCAAGCTTCAAACTGGACTCTGGTTTGCAGAGACGAGTCATTGATGCTGAACCAGACACAACACTGTCATAGTCTACTGTCACTCTGACAGCTGTGAAGCTTTCATGTTGATTTGATGTCATTTCAACATCAATTGTCCACTGAGACAAAAGCAGAAATCTTCATGTTTCCATCATGTGACGAGATGAGAAAATAACAATCAGATTCTTTTTAGAATGGAAGATACCACTGACAAGATGAAAACAAATAATACTTATTACTATTAAAATACACTCCAATGAAAATAAAAGTAATACTTTTTTTCCATTAAAAGACAAACAAAAAAAAATGCAGCTCTGTTTGTTTTGTTTGTTTGTTTTATTAATGAAATGAAATTTGACTATAAATATGGATGCCCTGTAAAGTATGGAGGTTCAAAAGAGACAAAATGAATAAATATATACGCCATTAAATCATTAAATTAAAGTATCATTAATTATTTTAAATTGACATTAAATGAAAGGAATTAGATATTAACAAATACATGTGTAAATATATATGACATTAAAATATTCAAATAACCATAAAAAATCACATTTAAACATTTAATGACATATTTCTGTATTTCTTTGTCAAATGTGGCTGAAAGAGACAACAGATGAAAAAACAGCCGCTGGGATCATTGAATGTGCTCTGTCCCAGAGAAATCAATACCATTGAAATGGAAGTGAACTTTTAAAGGCAACAATAAAACAAAACCACAGATGATTTGTGATTCCTGAACTTCTGAGTTCCTTTTGTTGCATAAATGTAAATGTTTGTCTGTTGTTTAGCAGACAGACAGGCTCCCAGCGTTTTTCTCTGATTTTGTTCTGGGAATTATATTGTACCTTTCCTTTTTGAATGATATTTTTATGTTCTATATTAATTACAAATATTTCAAAAAAGAAAACATATTTTTAAAGCAAAAAACCTTGAATAATCCCTACATTTTGTAGGTTAGTTATAAGTGTATATTGATGCCATTCAAAATTCTGTTTCATCCAGTTCTACGCTTTTAAAGCTCAAATTGTGAATCTCTGGCTAATATAATAGTTCCTTAGATTGTGTTTACATCTCCGACAGAAGAATGAATTTTCCCAAACCAATCAGATACTTTTTGACTATTGATATTATCGATCAGAGCCTCGTGTGAATGAATGCATTTATTTTTACGTCATTATTCCAGATTGAGGAAGACAGTCTTTTTTTATTGAATGTAGCGGTGTAGATTAGCTTTTTGCTTTGACAGTCATTTGTCAGTAAGGCTCTTGTCATTTGCAGCAGAATCACAAATCCAACTGCAGTACAATCTTATATTTAAGAGTTTCCTGATGATTTGAAATGAATACTATAAGATATTAAGAATATGATTATATGATGTTATAAAATTAAGAAAATTTAGCAAAGACGAACCTCCGATTATTTTTAACTCTACAAACAGAATAAATCGCTTTTTCCTGCTTTTCAACAGGTTCAGACCTCCTAGTTCCCCAGAAGATCCAGGTCCTGTTTACTGAGCCACAGAGTGAATTTACAAGGAGACCAACATCCCACACATGCGGCTGCGTGCTGGAGGTTCCAAACAACTATTCGTCATAGCCTGAAATGGCAGAAGAGTTTACTAACATCCTTGATGCAAACATGTGGATTATGGACACTGTTTAGGAAATGAAAGATTCCATTAGTAATGTGTGCATAATATTGATGCATTCATAACACTAAAAATGCATGATTGTGTCTTTTTTTCTGTAAAGAATGAGTAAGCAAAGAAAATCAAGTTATCAGTACAAGAAGAAAGATTCTCAGAAACATGTAGAAACACAAGTGAAGTTGGCAGAAGTTCATATTGTCCAACATACTTATTAGCACTAAATTGATTCTTTTTTTTACTTTAACCATGTCTCTAAAGATCAACACTTTGTGTGATTTTTTGGGCTGTATTTGTAGCCAGAAACTTTGACATAAGTTTACTTATAATTTCTTCTGTCAAACTGTGAAAACATGACAAAAGCAAATGATTGCAGCACTTGAGAGACCTCATAAGTTGAAAGACCTTTCCACCTTAATGCTACTTTATTCTCAGTCAGATGAACTGAATGTTCTGTCAGCACTGAATTGAAGCGCTTGCTGTCTGTGATGACAAAAAGGAAATGTTCGAAGGATTTGGATGTGTGCATGTTTTCTGTTCATTTTCTTCTTTCAATGAGATGAGTCTGTGCCAAACCAAGAATGATGCTGTTAGAGAATCTTCAACTAAATCTGAAACATGACATGGATTTTGTGTGTATTTTTACAGGCATTAGTGGCAGAGTCCAGAGGAGGCCTCATTACTGTCTCAACAACTGTCTGTGTTCCAACTATGTTTGACCAGGTTTCTGCACAGACACTTCATATGCTTATTATTCATGTTTATTCAAAGACATTGAATTAATACACACTGAACCACTGAAAACAGGAAGGTAAATGTTCACATATGGTTGTTGTTGGTGGAAACAGGATGGTTCATTGAGTGCAGCAGCAGAGGTGGTTGAATGTAAGGATGGACAGTATTTCACAGTGACCTCAGAGGTCATGACTCAGGCGCCCTCAGCTCAGGCTGCTGAGGTGCTGGCCTTATGTTTGGCTCTGGAGGATGCAGTCCTTCAAGAGGTGATGGTTTATTTTGACTCAGGACATGGATGTAACGTTGTTATCTGGGAACTGGCAGAATGGTGCAGAAATAGGTTTATAACAGCAAAGAGACAACCAGAAGGTCATAAAGATAAAGATCAAGGACAGTGATGGGCTCTGGAGGGGCCCTTGTGGACGGTCAGTTCTTCTGGTAAGTATGTTGCATAAGGCAGATCTGGAACGAGCCTTTGGTTTGTCTCATGTGGGGCCAAAGCCATGATGGTTAAACTTTTCATGTGGTGGAATCCACATCTTCTAGACTTGGTGTAGAATTTTTTTTTAACAATAAATGTAATGTGTACTGTTGGGCAACAGTCTGCTTCAAACACGGTCAGAGAGAAACGGAAACACAGCGGAAGCGGCCGTCATCCAGACACAGCGGGACTGAAGCTCACTATACCCAGAGAACCTCTAAATCAGGGATGATCACACTTTCTTGGCATGCGAGCTACTTAAAACACATCAAATAATGTGAAGTTTTCATTTTGAAGTGTTCAAACATACAACCAACATGCTGTTACAACAGAAACACATGATTCCTGTTTAAAAACCATGAAATATCCATGGATGAACAACCTGAGCAAGCCCTTCACTCAGCATTTTGTGGGTTGCTGTCTTTATAAAGTTACAAATCCAATTGTGGATCAGCTGCTCTTGTGGTGACTGTGGTTGTCACCACGCTGTGTCATTTTTATCATAAGAACCTCAGGTTCCAGTCCTGCACAAACAAGGTTTTTGTTTCATTGAATCAATTTTTCTGTTAAATTACTTTACTATAAATATGAAATAAAAACATCAGGATAATTCCTTTGATTTAAAACATCATGGAATGTATTTTATAGTTTTTTTAGTAATACATAGTTAACACAAATAAATGGAGTCTATGAAACCTTTAGTTAAAGTTCTTGTTGGTTTTGAAAAGATCTTCATAGAAATGTTCATTCATTCATTTTCTAAACCGTTTTTTTCCCTTTCAGGGTCACGGGGCTGCTGGAGCCTAACCTCATAGGACACCACTGGACTGGTTGCCAGTCTGTCACAGGGGCCACAATCACACACCCATCCACACCTAAGGACAATTTAGAGTGACCAATGAACCTATGAAGCATGTTTTTGGATGAGTGGGAGGAAGCTGGAGTCTCAGGAGAAAACCCACACATGCACGAGGAGAACATGCAAACTCCACACCTGAAGGTCCCTCATTGATGACACTGTTCAAGCCCCCCAGCCAGGACTTGAACAGACAGGAACCTTCTTGCTGTGAGGCAAGAGCGCTAACCACTGCACCACAGTGCCGCCCTTCATAGAAATGTATTTTTAAAAATGGATGTATTCTTTATGCTTTATAAAATGCAACTATATCTTTAAAAAGTAAAAAGAAACTGGACGTTTCTGACGACATGCTGGCCCAAATGATAGAACTGTCCTTGCCTGTGTCTTGTATTACAAACTTGCTGGGAGTTAGTGAATCCACAATCTTCCGCCGCATGCATGATCATGGGTTGTCATCAAGGTCTTGCTACAGCAACTTGTCTGACTCAGAACTGGACAATGTGGTTTTGTTGATAAAAAACAGACTTCCAAATGCAGGATACAGGAGGGTCAAAGGTTGCTTCAAGCAGAGGGTCACAAAATTCAATGGGAGCGCATCAAAAGCTCAATGCACAGGGTTGATGCTGCTGGAGTTTTGGACAGAGTGATGCACCTTGGATGCATTGTCAGAAGAACATACAGTGTTCAACATCCACTGTCCTTAGTACACAGTGATACCAATCAGAAGTTAATACGGTAAATTGTCATTTTCATATTAAATCTGATATTATTATTTGTAAACCTAAAAATGTCTTCTCTTTAGGTACAATATTGTCATTTTTGGGGCAATCGATGGGTTCTCCAGAAAGGTGACTGCATGCTTGCTAGAAAGACAGCTTGTGATGCATTATTATTTCTAATAAAAGTTGTTTACATGTTTTTGAGAGCACGATAATGTACCTTGAGCCTGCAACTAATAACAAATCAGAGACTGCACTCACATTTTTCCTAAAGGCTGTGGAAAACTATGGCTGGTCATCCAGGTATTTTGTGAAAATCTCTTTTAATTACATTTTTTAAATTTGTTTTGTCTTACATTTTTTTTTTAATGTAATTGCAGGGTCAGAGGCCATGAAGGTGTTGAAAACGTGGGAATAACTGAAGCCATGTTTAGTGTAAAAGGAACTGGAAGAGGCAGCTTTATTGCTGGAAAGAGCGTGCACAATCAGAGCTCTTACTTTTTGCACTCCATCAATAATTATCCAAGTTTTTTATACACAAGTGATCAGATCATCTTTTTATGTTAAAAACATAAATATCACTACATTGTTTGGCTGTTTAACTGTTATCTGAAAGAAGTAAATCACTTCTTTGTCCCTGCTTTTTAAATCTCTGATGCCATCTAATCATGTCTTTAATTGTGTTGCATTAGGATTGAGCGTCTACGGCGTGACGTTTGAACAAGTGTAACTCAGCTTTACTATGAAGTCCTTCACAGCCTGGAGGAAGATGCTCTTCTGGATCTCTCTGATATTCTGCATTTGTTTTCTGCACATTATGTATTCCTTCCTCGACTGGCAAATGCACTTCACACCTTCACAGAGGGACGGGACAATCACCCTCTAAAGTCTGAGGGGGGGCGTCTCACCCAAGCAGCTCTGGGTTTTGGGACACATGCAAAGACCGGCTGCAGAGACAGAAGACTCACAGGTTTCATTTAAAATGTAATATCAATGCAGCCTAACTTAAATGTTATTCATATACTTTTCTTAGTATTTAACTTTTTTCACACAAACGACAGAACCTGGGTCTGTTTGGAACTGACTGGGAGACGTTTGACTGCGTCAGGGAAGAACCTGTTGGAGTTGAAGTACCAGAAACTGAGCGTCCTCTGGATCCAGCTGCAGTGGACGCCATCAAGTCCGTTATTAACCCTCTGGCGCCGTCTCAGTCATTTGGTAGAGACGTGTTCGTAACAATGATTCAGCTTGTTCAAGTGTTGCTGGAACAAGTCACATCACTCATTGACTTCCTAAACTGTCACAAAAATCACACATATGTCCCACAATGCTTCTGATCAAATCAGGTGTAACAGCTGTACTTACAAAAAGTTGTCACCTTTCAATGTTCATGTTACACTTAATTTTGTAAAGCTTTGGAATGAAAAAGAAAAAAAAAAGAAATGTAGTTTTTGTATTTCAAGGTTCCAGGACGTTTGTATGTGACATCTGAATAGTTCATTGCTTTTTCTGTTGAAACAAAAATGAAAGGACATTACCAATTCTTTAAACGTTTATTTTCTTCAAGAAAAACCAAAGACTCAAAGGTAATTACAGAACCAGCTGTTGAACATTTATTAGATAAGAGAGCTTCAAACAACTCTTACAAAATAATGTAAAAATAGAGTTTAACTGATGCTACCTGTAGAAGCTGCCTAACAAGCTTGATTTAAGAATAAAAAAAGCTAAAGATAAAAAAGCTTTTATTGCAAAGAGCATTGCACCAATCACATTTTCAAAGGAAATGATTACTTAGCCTTAAAAAAAGTTCAAAAACCTCACATTTGACCTTCAGTCAGCATGTAAAACACTTTTTAATGCAGAACACTTCTTACAAGAGGACGGCATCTTTAGTTCCAAATTTGAAATGAGCTTAAACTCTATGAAAGCCTTGTCCATGACAGACTGCTGTTTCCATTATGTTTCTGAATTCACTGTAAGTGGTTAAGTGAGCAACTGGGAATGTTATGGTGCGACTACATGCACTTACAGTTGGAGAACATGTGGTGTGATCTTCACCACAGCCGTGGAGACATTTCACAGAGATGACAAAGTCTTTCTTCTCACTGGGAAGAACGGGTTTGTGTCCCTGTCCTGTTATCCACGGCATCAGTTTGACAACAGACAACTGCTGTGAATCATCACCACACAGGTCATCTGTTTCTGAAATACAAATAAAGGTTTCAGTAACTCTGAAGAAAAGTCAACAAATGTAACTACAAAGTGACATAAACACACCACGATCTTCAATTTCCTGTAAGAAATCCTGAAAAAAGTTCCTGGTCTGAACTTCTCTATCAAATTTCAGAGTTCTTGTTGCTGAAGTCTGGTAGACACTTCTCCATCACGAAACCTATGGGAACAAATCATAAAAGAAACAAACATTAAAATCTAAAATACTGTGTTTAAAATAGAAGAAAAAGTTAAAACATAGATGTAATTCCACAGTCAACATTCCCGGGAACAAACAAAGGCAGAAACATTTGTGGATTTGCTGTCATCAGCTGCAGTAGGTTGTAAAGCTGCAGGCCTTTTCTCAGCTGCTCAAACATGGGAAGGACTCTCATGGTTGAGAGCAACACTATAGCTCTGTAACAGAAGACAAGATTTAGAAATGCTTCAAAGTTTAAACATTGATCTGATTTCATTATATTCTGTTGTGAGTTTGTGACAGATATGTTAACATGGTCCAAGTACATCAGATCATTACAAAGCAAAATCACCAGATTATGAGATCCTTTTGTCCACTGATACTGTCCCAGTGTATCCACAACTAATGATGTCATTAATGTTGTCTTTAATATTTTCATCGGTGGATGCATTTACCTACCCCCCCCCACCACAAAAAATAAATAAATAATTCCATAATTTATCTTTTCAAATACAGAAAAGCCTAAATTTTCCTGTTTGGTTTGATCAAATCTTATAAAAAAAAGTTTAGATGAAAGTTTTTGTCTTATAATTGATGTTTTACAAAAAATAATAAGAACCATTTTACCTCCACAATGAGCTGTGACAACTGGTGATCTGTAACATCACTGACAGACACCTGAATGGCGTCTGGGTCCCCAGAGCACAGGGATCTGTAGCACCATTCTCACAGGAAGTTGGGAAGACGTCCTCCTTGTGCAATACTAGCTGTAAGAATTTCTCCAGCCGTCCTGAAGATGAGAAAATTGCAGTGATACAGATTTTTTTACGGAATTATTCTTCAACGTATTCAACAATGTACGGCACAAATATAAATATATCTGAAGTAGTTTTGGTCCAAATGGTTGATACAGTAGTGAGGATGTTTTCCATTTTTGTCATTAACACCCATAAAAAGTCTGTTTTCAATCTCTGCAACCATTTCTGTTGTATAAAATGACCATTAATGTCTGTTCTACAAATGAGCAACAATTTAAAAAACCACTAGAACCTATAGCTGTAAGAAATTCTTTGGTGAGAGCACCTGTGTCTAAGCCAGTTTCCCCAAAGAAAGAAACTCTAAGTTTCTTTTTTGGAGATGATTTTTTTTTGGCGTTGCCACTGTTGCATTCCTCTGATGAAGAGTTCACTTCTAGACACACAAATGGAGAAGGTGTCGCCTTCACTGACTTGACTACTAATCCAGTTTAAGATGTCTCCATACTAAATAAAAAAAAAAACACAAATACAAATAAATATTAATGAAATGACATTAGAGACGGTTATTTAATGTATTAAACAAGTTTTTTACTAAATCTAGAAGCAAGTTCCTGCAATTTTAAAGATGCTTAACTGATTATGAACAGTGAAAAATGAAACTAATCACAGACAGTTATATAAAAACTACAGACTGCAGATAAATCTAGAGATCATTCTAGTGATAAAGAACATCTTTACCATTTGAAAGAGAGCTCGGAGTTCTTGGTTCTCCTTTCACCGGCTTCATGACTTGTTCTGCAGAGATGTTTTATTTCACAAAATGAACATTTACAAAACTGAACAGCTTTCCTTTAAATTCAGTGAATTTATTTGATTTTTTGGTTGTAATACTTTAGGCCACATTCAGATGCATGACTCTCAATGATGTCGACATTGAAGGAACCACTGCAAACTGGACACTCAGCAGTCTTAAGAAAAATAATCCAGGTCATTATTGCAAATTGACGTGCTAATTTATGTGGAAATAACACAGAAATCTTACAATCTCTGTCACATCCTCAGGTTCAGTCTGGAAATACGGATCCTGAGTTTTACTTTCCTAAAAGAAAAAAAAAAAAACACACAATGTATTTTTAATTTGTACATCACCAGAAAAAAACCAAACAATCTGATAAACAGCAATAATATAACCTCAGAGGAATAAACACAAATGGATATTCTGCTTGCAGTTCTTTCTGTGGAAGCGAAGAGCCTGAAGGGGAATCATCTTTCCACAGGTGGGACACAGAGCTTTGGACATGTTTTCAAATTCTTTTGGTGGTAATGAAGTGGTGTCAGTTTGCTCCTGATTGTAACTCCCTTGAGCTGCTGCCCGTTGTGTCCTTCTGAGTCAGGAGGGATGACAACTAGTTTGCATTGCCACCCCCCCCCCCCACCTAGAAACAAGCATTAACCAGCAGTGACATTCAATGACATCAGGAATTATTGGTGCCAACAAGATAATTGTTAAAATGCTCTACAGAAAAGTAATAGATTAGAACAAGTATTTACCTGTGGACTTGTGGAGCAACCAGCCTCCACAAATACTTCCAAGCTTCGGATATGCCTTCAAAAGCTGCTCTGTCAACTTGGACAAATGAAGACATTAGTTTATTCAAATAACAAGAACTTGTTAAATGTGCGCTTGAGTAATCACACATGTTTCACAAGCACACACAATTTATGTACACACACACAACTCCTGATCAACATAGATCCTCCTCACAAGAACACAAACATGTCCATATATTAAGAAGAGCTGACATTATCAAAGATTGAGAAAGGAGGGTTTTCATGCTTTAGACTTTTCAGTCATGAATGGGGTTCTTACATTTAAATGGCTGAACTCATTTATCCTAAACAAATTACAATTTTCAGGGCTGTTTTTAAAAAAGTAGGAAATATTGATTTGATTTGATGGTGGATTATGATGTTGTGAAACCTCTTGTTCAATTATTACCAGCAAGTTCTCTTCTACTGGAACTTGATTTTAAACACAATTTCTCCTTTATAGAAAAACAGAGACGTTCTGTCTAAAAGAAAGTCATTGGAAACTTGGTTGGAAAAGGGGGGTTTGGGTAACTCTTATTTAATGGACAAACATGGCAACTTTCCAAAGCATGAGACCTTTTGTTTAAAAATGGAACCTGGTTTGCTCATTAAAAGAAAATAACAAAAGAATTCAATCCATTCCCATTCCTACAAACAATGACAATATGTTTCATAAATTAGACTGATCTGTGTGGAAGGAATTCAGTTGGGTGATAAAAAACAAACTTTCAAACACATTTTTCAACATTTCTTTTATAATTTTTACAATTTCCTATTAAAATATTTATGACATCACAGAAGGATAAGGAAACTATATTTATCATATCCTGTCCCACATGAAGCAACATTGAAGTGACATTCAAGATACTGAATGAGATTTATCCATCAATCAGTTTTTCACATTAGCTTTTTGGTTTTTTCCATTGGATTAAAACAGAAATCAAAGGAACTCTATTATTTTAAATGGATGAAACTGAGTTTAAAAAATGTATTAAAAATGAAAATATAACAAGATGATGATTTTAAATGACGGTTTGGTTCTGGTTTTCAGAATAATGTTTTCTAAACTGTAAAAAATACAACAGAGAAGTTAGAGGAAGCAGTTTGCTGCTTCATTTGTCATCTTTCCTTAAATAAGAGAAAACATGAAACCAAAAATCAAAGTTAGCTGTTAGTTATGAACTCTGATCATTCATTCATGATTGGATTTGACTTTGAAATACAAAGAACATTGAAATACATGTAAAAGTGAAATGATTTTAATAGAAGTGATGGATTTGTGACAAAGAACTGTTTCCTCCACATGTTCTTAACATTGATTCTACTCCTCAACAAAAGCCGGGTTGTTTCCGGGAAGATTTCCATTTCCTTCAGAAATCCAAACCAGTTAAATGGTTCCAATAGTGGAAGAATCCAAAACTGTGACGGTAAATGTCTCCACCAGATGTCACTGTTCTTTGTTGGACTAAAGCCTTGAAAACAGACATGTTTTTTTGTCCAATCAGAACTCAAAGCTCCAGAGTTGCTTTTGCTTTTCTCTCCTCCCTGTTTCTCCATCTCAGCTTCTTCTTCTTCCTCCAGTAAATCTGTGAACTTCTCTGTTCTTCAAGAGGCTTTTCTAATGTCAGACGTGGTTCATGAAGAAGTTCAGGAGTGTGAAAAAGTGGGACTCTGAGAGGACAGAAGACATGTGTCTCCTTCACAAACAAACTCAGTCTTGGAGCTCAAACTCTCACAGATCAGACGCTTCTTCTAGTCGTCCTCCAGGTTTGCTCACATCTCAGGAGGATCTTCTTCTTCTTCACAGATCTTCTCCAGGGTTTGATGGAAACTGGGATTGGATGGATGGAGAAAGGAGGAGAAGCTGCAGCTGCTGCAGAATCCGTGCTGTGATCCTAGAACCTCCAACAGACTCCCAGCTGATGAAACGGCCTCTTTAGCAGAGAGCAGAACGTTGATCTGATCTGTTGGAACGACTCCATCCTGAAGCTTCACTGCTGAGTTCCTGTCCACCAGGGGGCAGCGCGCCTTCATTCCTGCAGCGTCTGAAGAATCTGCAGCCGTTCAAACACACCCTGTTACTGAGGAACAAAGACGGCCTTCAGGAATGTGGTTCTGCTGCAGAATGTTCTTCCAAACCAAAGCAGAGAAAAAGTCCCAAAGATCATCTGGAAGATCCACATTCTTTCAGTCAGAGCTGCTCTCAGGATCAGCAGCAGAAATGAGGTCAGAGGTCAGAGCAGAGCTTTCAATGTGATCAAAAACGAGAATTGATGATGAAACTCTGAATGTTCCATCAAATCAGAACAATGTTGGTGTTTGCAGATCCAGTTCATCAAATCTGATGATGTGTTTTGAGCTCAAAGGAACATTTCTGCTTTGAACAGACGATCACCGTGACCATGAAGGCATCAGAGCTCCTGCAACAAACTTCAACATGTCGGCTGTGTGGGAACAACCTGTCAGTTTATCTGATAGTAAAGGAATCCAGACGACGAGGAAGACAGACGAGAAGGAAGTCTGCAGAGAGTTGGAAGATGTCAGGAACAGAAAACAGACTCAGGAGGTTGAAGGAAGATCAGCAGGTATGAGGTGGAGAACAGAGTCCTGAAACATTCAGACCTGATGAACATCTTCATGTTTGTCCTTTTTCCAGCCGTTCTTGAAGCTGAATCTCCTGCCAGATGACCTCTGCTGCTAGAATACAGCAGATCAATGATAGAACATGAGAGTCTGCTGATCCTCTGACCTTCACTAACAGACTAGTGCTCTGTTTGAACTCACTTTTTCTCTTTTTCTAAACTTCCTGCTCTGATAAATGAGTCAAACTAAAGTGTTTTTCTGCTCCTTCACATCTTTCTTCTCTGCTGGAATCTGTCAGAGTTTCCTGGTATCTGATACGGTTTGCTCTTAACCAGAACAAAAAGAAGGGAGATGAAGCCGATTTTACACTAAAAGTATTTTAATATGACGATAATGAACAACAAACATGGTGTTGGATGAGTGTCTGTGTTTGTTAGTGTCTGTTTGTAAATGTAGCAGATAAACAGAACCAAACACATGAGAGCATGCAGGGGGGAGGAGGGGAGAACCGTCGAGCTGTCGCAGTGATCTGGAAGACCAGAGGAGGAGAACGACCTCAGGCTGTAACAGGAACTCTGACAGATCTGGAAGATCCACATTCTTTCAGTTTACTGTTTGCTTTGTGGATTAAATCTCTTCCTCAAACTGATGTTCTGACTTGTTCACACTCAGACTTCTGCTCGTTTTGCTGAGTCATGTTACTCCATCTGAACTTCTCAGGTCAGTTTTCCAAACATCCTGCAGCTCCTGACAGTCATTTCACCTCCAACCAGAAGCCACGCCCCCTTTTTCATGTCCGCCGTGTTGATGAGCGTCAGAAAAAAAACCTGATCAGATCCTGATCCTCTGACTGTGGAGGCAGTGGCTGTTCACTTGGTAGACAACAGGCAGGTTGAGGGTTTGATTCCAGGAAGGGTCACAGTCTGTGTCAGGAGGAGAATCTGACATCATCATTTCCAGCTGATGCCCCGCCCACCTGTGCTGCCCCGCCTCCATCCCAGGTGGACTCTTCCTGGTTCCGAGTCAGTGATCTGTGCTGCAGCTGCGTTGACACGGTGAGTGGAGACTCTTCTTCTTCTTCAGCTCTTTGAAGAAACTGAAGTGAGTTTGTTTCTGGAACTTTGTCTTCACTAACTTGACTGTTTGTTTGGGAATGTTTGGAGAAGATCTTCTTCTTTCTCTGCAAACTCTCAACACTGCTGTTTCCAAAGCTTCATCATTGTTGGATTCTTCATCAACAACATGGAGGATTCTTCTTTATCAAGTCGACAACAATCAGCTGATGTTCACCATCATGAAGGTTTCATTTGGGATTCCAAACCTTCCTGTTCTCCTGCATCCAAATCTGTGTTGATGTGAAGTCTCTGTTGGAGCTTGAGAGGAAGAATTCATGTCTGTCTTTCTTTCAGCTCATTCTTTGATTTCTGTCTGTTTTTCTGGATGGGCTTCATGTTTCCTGAATTGTAGAAACAGGAAGTTTGTTGTTTCTTTGTCAAAGTGACTGAATGACTGAAATGTTGCTCCATCATGGAGTGTTTGCTGCTGCAGCTCCATGTCTCCATCTGGTGGAGGGAGAGCAGAAGTGCAGCAGCTGATGTTCAGCAGCTTCCTCTGATGATGATGATGAGGGTTTCCTCTGCAGATGAAGGATGAAGGTGTGTGTGAGCTGATGTGGATCCAGTGAATCCAGCAGCATGGATCAGTGTGAGGACACACAGGAGGGAGCCCCTCCCTCTAAAAGCACTCTGTGTGGGGAAGATGAGAGCCAGAGCAAAGCTCAGAGGTGAGATGAACATCTGCAACTGTCCAGGACTCTTCTCCATGTCAGAGCTCAGCACTCACACCAGCAACCTTCATTCTTCACAGGAACCAACCTGGATCTGGACCTGATTCTGGATCCAGCTGTGTGTCCTTCAGGAGTGACAAGTCAAAGGATTAAACCTCCTTAACTTCAGTTCAGCAGTGGAACAGTAAGTGTTTGTCAGAGTTAAAGGAGGCTGGATAATAGTTCAGATGATCAATAGTTTTCAGATGAATGACTTGAGTTCTGGTTCAGTTCTGGATCTCTCTGATCAGACTCACTTGGAGCATCATGTGTGATGAGATCTTTTCAGTTGAGTCTTCATCATCAATCATAAACCAGGAGCAACCAAAGTGCTGAACAACAGCAAATAAACAAGAAAACAAGAAAACAATCAAAGTAAACAAGCTGCTAACAAGAGTCTGAAATCCTCTGAGAGCAGAGATATTGGAGAAACTTGAAACAAAAGTTTGAATTTATTGACATTTCTGATTTGCACAAATGTTTGGTTTAGAAAAAGAAACTTTAGTCAAATATTTACTGAAAGTCTTTCATCACTAATCCTAGAATAATTGAACCCCCAGAATACTTCTAAATCTATTGATACTATGACAGAGTCTGACTCTCTGGAGGGGAATGCTGGTCTAAAGCTTCTTCAGATACATAACCCCTCAATGCGGGATTTATTTCTAATTATTAAAAAAAAAATCAATCATGTTTTTGTTTTCTAGTAGAAACTAAATTAAGTTTAGATAATAAATTTGACAAAAACATTCTAAAATAGATTTAGAATTTTAGGTTTGTCACTAATCAACAACAGCAGGAATCTATGAAAAAACATCTGTTCCCATTTCCAGAATGAAGAGACTTTTATTCATGAAACACAGTTATTTCCAGTGTTTTCACTCTAATGACTGACAGAACTAAGAAACCACTACCATGAGCTAAAAAACACATTCTAAACTAAACTCTGGAATTGTTCTTTCAATACAGAAAGTCTGCACTGCTTCAGTCTAACTGTAAAATGCAGTAAAACTGTTGCTGTTTTGTGGAAACACGATGAATGTGACATTCTCCACATTTGAGTCTGGCGCTTTTATTGTGAAAATCTTCACGTTGACACTCTTTCCCACCACTGGTCAGAGTCCCTCAGTATCTGTGTGGACTTCCTGTCAGGAATGACTTTGTCTGTGTCTTCATTTCTATAGAATGAAGACACGTTCATGTTTAGAACAGATCTAAAGAACAATGATGGACAGAAATCACATTTATCACAACACAATATTCAGAAAATGACTATCAATGTTCTGTGGAATGGAAACATTTTCAATTTAATGCAAAAAAGAAATGTTCTTTTCATTACAGCTAAAACATGTTGATAACATTCAGGGATCGAACTAGACAGACATAGATGTAAGAAAAATATGAAAGAACTTGTAACTAAAACAGACATTTGAAAACCAATCTAAGAAAAGAATGTTTTTCTTCTTTTTAAAAAATTAAAACAAAGAATTTCTCTATCTAACTTTTCAAAACATGGTTTATAAAACAGAAAGTCTGAATAATAGAATCACTTTGCTGGTCCTGAATAAAATAACGGCCTGAAGGCAAAATCTAAAAACTGTAAGACAGGAAATGTTGACGTCTCCAGACATCCACAGATGGAACTAAACTGAAATCCACTATATTATCAACAGTATTGGCTCATCCATCCAAATGATCAGAATCAGGTGTTCTAATCACTTGTTCTGGTCACAGGTGTAGAAAATCAATCTCTCAGTCATGCAGACTGTTTTCACAAACATTTGTGAAAGAATGGGCCGCTCTCAGGAGCTCAGTGAATTCCAGCGTGGAACTGTCATAGGATGACACCTGTGCAACAAAATCCAGTCGTGACATTTCCTAAATATTCCACAGTCAACTGTCAGCTCTATCAGAACAAAATGGAAGAGTTTGGGAACAACAGCAACTCAGCTCCAAGACACATACGGATCACCAAGTGCAAAGCTTAGGATGCAGTGGTGTAAAGCACGCCGCCACTGGACTCTAGAGCAGTGGAGACGTGTTCTCTGGAGGGAATCCCGCTTTTCCATCTGCAATGTTGTCTGGAAATGCATCAACAGTGTTGTTCTGGTGGGTTTGCATTCATGGGTTGTAGAGGGTGTAGATTCAGCTCTCAGCCAGTGCTGAGACTGAGGGTGTTGATCTACTCCCACCCTCTGTCTGCAGTCTGTTTATCCACATGCAGGTGGAGGACAGGAGCCCTAAGCTCACAAGTGTCCTTCATGAGTTTGTTAGGGAGGATGGTGTTAAACGCTGACCTACAGTCCACAAAGAGCATCCAGACGGAGCTCCCTGTTGCTCTAGGTGGGACAGAGACAACTGGCCAACAGTCATTCAGACCAGAGATGAAACATTGTTTTCAGCAGGAGCACTATGGAGGTGCTCTTTAAACATTGTGGTTCTGTGGTGAGGATCAATCACTGACTGAAGATCTTGATGAAAAATCTCGTCTTCAACTTTGACCGTTCCCAAATCCATGAAAGCAGATCCACTGACTAAATCCAGAACTTTTTACCCTCCAACAGTCAAACGGACTCAAGTCAACAATGAGGTCATCATGTTTGTGATTATGGGCTGGAACTGGATGTCTGTCTAACCAAAGGTCTGGCACAAACTGATGTCCTCTCTGACTAGAATTAGAATCTTATTTGGAACACGAGGGAAAATCTGTGCATTCCAGTAACGCCCTCTTGTGGTGCCTCATGGTAACTGCAGCAGCAGCTGCTAAAACATTCTGTTTGTTGATGTGATTTCCTTTGGAAAAAATGTTCTGAATGTCAACAGACTTTGACCTTCTTTGGAGTGTAGTGTTTTCTGCATGTTTGTGAACGTTTGTTTCTGTTCATTGTGTTCAGTTCATTCAAGTCAATGTTTTTCCATGAAAAAACATCCATGACTTGTGGTTCTACCGTCTCTTCTTCAGAGGACAAAACAAATCCAACGGATTTAGTGAATTTTCAAAAGGATTAATTAGTTTTTATTTCATCATTTTATTGTTTTTTCTGATAAAGACCTGAGAGATAAAATGTTAGAAGAAATACAATTCTCTTTAAAAATGTGGACAGTGGGATGAAAATCCTCTTTCTGGTGGATTTTCAGAATAACTGGTTTGATTGGTTGGTTTAGCAGGTGGAGCCTTTGGTTCAAAGACATTATAGACACTTCAATGACTTTCTATAGACATAGACAGAGAACGTGTTGATATGATCCACTGGTTTGCTGATCTAAATATGAGATTATTTCAAATAGAATCTAATAAGATTCATGGAAAAAACTCCCACAGTAACTTTATGAATATAAATGGAACTACAGAGGAACAAATATTGTAAATATGCTTCTATGTGTTGTTTAGTTGGGTCATTTTCCATTGGAGTGAATGAGGACTGACTTGTTTGTAGAACATTCTAGCTGTGACTTGGTGAACTGACCCGACTCCAGTTAGTTTGGTTTGAAACCCACCAGCACAGACAGAATGGAGCTGATTGTTCTGATTCTCCACAGAGTGGACCAGCAGAGCTCAGAGACTCCCAGTGGTCAGTCTGTCCAGCAGCATCAAACACAGCTGGACTCCATCTTTCTGGTCTGTACATGAACACAACTACTTTTCCATCATTCTGTCCACAGTCATCTCCATGCTGCACTTTGGAGACCAGTGGATTGTCAGTGTGTCCAACATGGAGCTGATGTTTGGCTCCATGACTTCACTCTGATTGGCTCATTCATCTAGGAATTCTGTTGCAGCTGCTGGAGGACAACATGGTCACTTTTGTGAAGAAGGAGCTGAAGAGATCCAGAAGCTTCTGAGTCACAGGGAGGAGGAGGAGCTGGAGGCTGAAGATGAAGAGCAGGCAGCAGCAGAGAGTCACTGATGAAGATCAAAGTGAACTTCCTGAGGAAATGAAGCAGGGAGGAGCTGGCTGATGGACTGCAGAGCAGTAAGAGGATTTCTCTGAAGGTTTCAGCGCTGATAAATGAGATTTACTGATGTCTCAACACATGGAACCAGCAGGGATTCAAACCCTCATCCTTCAGGGCTGCAGAGAGTTGATTTTACTCTGTTGTTGTCTCATTCAGGATCTGCTGCTTTAGTTTGTCGACATAAAGTCCAATCTGGTCTGAAGAAAAGTTTCCAGTGTGTGTTTGAGGGGATCTCTAAAGCAGGAAACCCAACCCTTCTGAATGAGATCTACACAGAGCTCTACATCACAGAGGGAGGAACTGGAGAGCTGAATGAAGAACATGAGGTCAGACAGATTGAAGCAGCATCCAGGAAAGCAGACAGAGCAGAAACAAGCATCAGACAAGAAGAGCTCTTTCAAACTCCCAGCTGGAAGACAGAACCATCAGAACCGTGATGACAAAGGGAGTGGCTGGCATCGGAAAACGTCTTAACACAGAAGTTCACTCTGGACTGGGCTGAAGGCAAGCCAACCAGAACCTCCACTTCACATTTCCATTCACTTTCAGAGAGCTGAATGTTGCTGAAAGAGGAGAAGATTCAGCTTTGTGGAACTGTTCATCACTTCTTCCCTGAACCAAAAGAAGCAGGAATCTGCAGCTTTGAAGACTTCCAGGTTCTCTTCATCTTGATGGTCTGGATGAAGTGTCGACTTCCTCTGGACTTCCACAAGACTGGGATCCTAAATGACCCTAGAAAGTCCACCTCAGTGGGAGATCTGCTGACAACCCTCATCAGGGGGAACCTGCTTCCCTCTGCTCGCCTCTGGATAACCACACGACCTGCAGCAGCCAATCAGATCCCTGCTGAGTGTGTTGACATGGTGACAGAGGTCAGAGGGTTCAATGAGCCACAGAAGACGGAGGAACTTCAGGAAGAGATTCAGAGATGAAGAGCAGGGCCGCAGGATCATCTCCACATCAAGAGATCCCGAAGCCTCCACATCATGTGTCACACCCATCTTTGTTCTGCTGGATCACTGCTACAGTTTCTGGAGGATCTGCTGAAGAGCAGAGAGGGAGGAGAGCTGCCCAAGAGCCGACTGAGATGTACATCCACTTCTTGTGGTTCAGGCCAAAGTCAAGAAGGTCAAGTATATGGAGGAGCTGAGACAGATCCTCACTGGAGTCCAGAGAGCAGGAAGATGATGGAGTCTCTGGAAAACTGGCTTTTGAGCAGCTGCAGAAAGGAACCTGATCTTCTATGAATCCGACCTGACAGAGTGTGGCATCGATATCAGAGCAGCCTCAGTGTACTCAGGAGTGTTCACACAGATCTTTAGAGAGGAGAGAGGCCTGTACAGGACAAGGTCTTTCGTTCATCCATCTGAGTGTTCAGGAGTTTCTGGCTGCTCTCATGTTTATACCGACCTTCATCACCTCTGGAACCAACCTCATGGAACAAAAGAGAAAATCAAAGATCTTTAAACTCAATCAAAACAGTCCAGTCCAGTTCTACCAGATGCTGTGAAGAAGGCCTTAAACGGACACCTGGACTTGTTCCTCCGCTTCCTCCTGGGTCTTTCACTGCAGACCAATCAGATCTCCTACGAGGTCTGCTGACTCAGACAGGAAGTAGATCACAGACCCACCAGGAAAACAGTCCAGTTCATCAAGGAGAAGATCATGAGGATCTGTCTGCAGAGAAAAGCATCAACCTGTTCCACTGTCTGAATGAACTGAATGATGGTTCTCTAGTGGAGGAGATCCACAGTTCCTGAGGTCAAGGACGTCTCTCCACAGATAAACTGTCTCCTGCTCAGTGGTCAGCTCTGGTCTTCATCTTACTGTCATCAGAGAAGATCTGGAAGAGTTTGACCTGAGAATACTCTGGCTTCAGAGGAAGCTCTTCTGAGGCTGCTGCCAGTGATCAAAGCCTCCAACAAAGTCTGTAAGAACTCTCATGAAAATCACCTTCAGAGACAAATGAATTTGATTAGAAAAATGAAAGATTCAATAACTGCTGTCTGTCTTTGTTTTCTTCAGACTGAGAGACTGTAAACTGTCAGAGAGAAATTGTGCAGCTCTGTCCTCAGTTCTCAGCTCCTCAGTCCTCCAGACTCAGAGATCTGGACCTGAGTTACAACAACCTGCAGGATTCAGGAGTGAAGCTTCTGTTCTGGCTGGACTGGAGATCCAGACTGTAAACTGGAGACTCTCAGGTCAGATTTCATTCAAATGTTGATTCTCTACGACAGTTTTTCTGTCTGTTTTTTCTCTGATTTAGGAGAAAGTGTCAGATAGCATCACTGAAGAAGAACCATCAGTAGGTAGAATACAAACATCAGACTAAACAGGAAACCTAAGTCCATCCAGGTGTTGATATCTGGGATCAGTTCATGTT